>JZKD02S1583910.1:256585-280784 GCA_000966675.3 Picea glauca
AGCATTTTTAATACAAGAGGACAAGCCCATTTTGGGAGGCTTGGTCCAGCAGATGTAGCCTGAAGGGGGTGAACTGCTTTATCATTTTGGGTGTTGTGATTTGCTGTGTTATTTGTTGTTGTTACATGGCTGTGTACTGATTTATCACACATATTCAAGCATGTAAAATAACCTTTATTCACACATATACATTGCAAATAAGAACCAATGACTTAAACACATAAACCCTCTTGCACCTTTAAACACATGAAGCAAGGTCCTATTAAGAGTTATTTAACTTCTAAGTGTTTACTTATTATTTCTTTAGGCAGAGCNTGTAAAGGGCCAGGTAGCCTCTGGAACTCATCCTCTCTTTAGAGGTGACATGTCCGGTAAATGCTCCTATAGTCTATCTCTGTATAAGAAATAGTAAGTTCTCACATTTTCAGAGGACACATTGGAGTGTTTAACTCACTTTTTAAATTATGGAAAATGGATACCTTGCACCCTTAAACAAGTACATTCCATTTTCAGATCACCTCCAAACAGTTCCTCAGCCACGAACGTATATATGGTTAGGGGTGATGCTTTAATAATGACTAGAGCGCATGACTATAGTAAACCAAGCGCCTCTGAGAAGGGTAAAGAAGCCGAGATCCCATCTCTTCCTCTACAGATCAAGAAGACATTGGGTGAAATAATAACACGCATTCCAAAGGGTGCATTTAAGAAAGCTTCTCACAACCCAAATGCAAGGGCTGCCCAAGCTGCCCTGCTCAGAGGAAAGCCTTGTTGACTGCTTTAGGCTCTACTGAGACTTGTAACCTGGGCACCATCATGTTAGATACAACCGACTTGAAACCTCGTCTGCCTTACCACGTCGTGTTTCAGATAGAAGTGGCTCATCCCATGAAAACTTTTACACGAAATATATTCTGCACGGTGGTCGACGAGGGCGCTTCGACTTGCGTTATGTCGCTAGAATGTTGGAAAGCCATTGGTCAGCCCGCTTTGTCTCCATCACCTACTCTCCTCACTGCGTTCGACGGTCGTTCTTTCCAACCACATGGCATCGTTCCTTCTTTCCCTATGCAGTTAGGAGGGAAAACCATGTGCGTTGAAGTAGAGGTAGTCGATGCTCCCCTCGACTATAACCTCTTGTTAGGGCGAAGTTGGACTTATGCTATGCAAGTTGTGGTTGCTATAGTTTTCCGAGTCTTGTTGTTTCCACACGAGGGTCGGATAGTGACCATTGATCAATTGTCCTTCTCTAGACCTGACCTAGCCTTGGGGGCATCCATGGTCCCCATGATTGATAATCCTCAGTCCGATGTCGTTAACGTAGGAGTTGGTTTGTGCCCATCCTTGATGGGTACCTTTGATTACCCACCTCCTCATAATGATGTCAAGTTTATATCAAATCACCACAAGGCTGAGATTTTTCATGTTTCATCATTCCGCATGACTTACTTTGAGGATCTATGGATTCTTCCTTCCCCATCAGCCACGATGGATGAGACAGGGCAGTCCAGCATGTCCATGCCCTTGTCGGCTGCTGAAGTAGCGTACTCTTTAGTCTAGTAGGCTTCAGCTATCCCTGATCCGACTCCTGCACAAGAGTTGGATCCACTTCCAGAGCCTATTTGGGCTCAGGCTTCTCTTGCTACCACCGATTCGTTAGACTTAGTCTTGCCTTCAAACGAAGCAGTAATCGAAGCAATGAATAGTCCAGACAAACCTTGGGATGATCTTCATCACAGATCATATTTCCTCCTAGAGTTACACCGAATCGAGGCAGGAGAATTCACTATCACCATGATGGGAGATCAGTCGTGTCCTATTAACCTCTTAGCTACACAAGAAATTTATGCTGAGGGAAATATGGTGACTATTGATGAAACCATATCTATTAACATCTCTCGAAACCCTGGCGTCGTGGAGAATGTATTCATCGGAGCGGACTGCTCCCTCGAAGAGATTCAAATTTACACGGATCTTTTCAAAGAATTCCACGACGTTTTTGCCTGGTCTTATGAGGAAATGCCAGGTATCAATCCGAAAATAGTTGAACATGAAATCACAACGTATCTTGATGCCAAGCCTGTTCGACAAAAACTTCGTCCAGTTAATCCTAAGAAAGCAGCAGCCATCAAGAGTGAGGGTGAGAAATTTCTCAAGGTAGGGTTCATTTACCCTATTCATTTGACTCAATGGGTGTCAAACCCCGGGCCGGTCGATAAAAAACAAGGCACGATTCTTGTATGTACCGATTTCTGTGATTTGAACAAGGCATGTCCAAAAGATAATTATCCAACCCCTTTCATCGACCAGATCATTGATGAATGTGCCGGTTGTGAAGCCTTTTCGTTCATGGATGGTTTTTTGGGCTATAATCAAATCCAAATCAAACCTGAGGACCAACACAAAACGACATTCATTTGTCCGTGGGGTACATTTGCCTATCGTAAGATGCCTTTTGGCCTCAAGAATGCTAGAGCCACTTTCCAGCGAGCCATGTCTTTCGCGTTTCACGACCTCAAACATATAGTCAAGGCCTATCTAGATGATTTAGCGTCACACTCTCGCAAGCGAAAGGATCATCCTATGCACCTCAGACTAATCTTTGAACGCTATCGCTACTTTAGGATTCACTTGAATCCCAACAAGTGTAGCTTTTGCGTCACGTCAGGACGTTTGTTAGGTTTCGTTGTATCAACAACAGGGATCATGGTGGATCCTCTTAAGGTGGGGGAAATAATCCAGTTGCCCCCCCCACGCACAATCTTACAACTTCAAAGTCTTCAAGGCAAGGCGAACTTCTTACGACGCTTCATCGCCAACTATGCCAAAATCACCAAGGGCTTTATGCATTTACTGAAGAAAGATGTTCCTTTTTTCTGGGACGAGGCTGCTCAACGCTCTTTTGATGCATTAAAACACGCCCTCACAACCGCGCCTCTGCTACGACCACCTAATTATAACAAGGATTTCCTATTATATCTGGATGTCACAGAGTCAACTATAGGCATGGTTTTAGTTCAGGAAGATGATTCATTTTCAGAATACGTGATCTATTACCTGAGCCGAGGCCTCGTAGGACCGAAAATTAATTATACCCATCTAGAAAAACTTGCGTTGGCAGCAGTTCATGCTGTTCAACGGTTCTGTCACTATGTTCTATTTTGAAAGACCATCGTTGTTACTGTCGTGAATCCATTCTATTACATGTTTACATGACGATTTATCGGTGGAAAAATCAGTAGATGGATGGTCATCCTCCAAGAATTTGACTTAGACTTCATTTCAGCAAAGTCCAAGAGGTCATTGGTCTTCGCAGAACTTATTTCAGAACTTCCGGTTGAGTCAGGTGACGTTGTGCCTGAGGAATCGCCTATCCGGGGGGATATGTTTTTGATTGAATCATCAGACCCCTGGTACGGAGATATACTGATCTATCTCCAGACTTTTAAGTGCCCCACCTCTGCTTCTCGTGACGAGCGTCGACGGATACGCCATCAGGCTAAGAATTATCTCATACTCAATGATACGTTGTATCGGAGAGGTGTAGATTGTATCTTGCGTCGATGTTTCACTCATGAGGAGGTTGTCATAGTGCTCAACGATTTTCATACAGGAGCTTGTGGCGGTCACTTATTTGGGTTGGAAACAGCCCAAAAGATTTTACGAGCAGGTTACTTCTGGCCCACACTTATCAAAGATTGTATCGAGTCGGTCAAGAAGTGCCATCCGTGCCAAATATTCTCTCGGAAGATGAGGGCACATCCCGCTCCTATGTTTCCTGTCATCACAGTTGGTCCCTTCACGAAGTGGGGGATTGATTACACTACATGCAACCCCCCGTCAGCAAGGGGGCACTGCTATATCATCGTAGTTGTCGACTACTTCACTAAGTGGGTCGAAGCTATGCCAACGTTTAAAGATGATGGAGAGACTGCAACTCTCTTCTTCTTCAACCAGATTATAGCAAGGTTCGGTGTCTCGAGAGAGATTGTCATTGACCATGGCAGTCACTTTTAGAACCAAATGATGTCTGAATTAACATCAAATCTTGGGTTACGGCAAGAACATTCATCACCTTACTACCCCCAAGCTAATGGGTAGGTGGAAGCTGTGAAAAAAATGCTTAAGACAATTCTACAACGAACTATCAACTCAACCAAGTAAAACCGACATTTGATGTTATACTCAACATTATGGGCTTACTGAACATCAGTTAAGGCTGCAACCAGTTTCTCACCTTTCCAACTCGTTTACGGGCTGGAGGCAGTCTTGCCCATCGAATGTCAAATCCCATCTCTGAAATTGGCAGTACAGTTATTGCCAGACACTTCTTTGCTTGAAGAACGGTTAGTACACCTTGAGTAGCTTGATGAATAGCATCGCGATATAGCCCTGGCCAACGAGGCTCATAAACATAAGGTCAAGTGTCAATATGATAGGTCCGTTCGTCCTCGGATTTTTTTTGAGGGAAACCTTGTCCTGGTCTATGACCAAGATAAGGACCCCCTAGGGGCAGGAAAGTTTAAACCCATGTGGTTCGGACCCTTCATAATTAAAGAGGTGTTAAAGAAGGGATCTTATCGTTTGGTTGATTTTGAAGGGAATGCTTTGGCAGAGCCTAAAAATCGGCTCTACCTCAAGAAGTATTACTCATAGAACGGTCACTGTGGGTAACTTTTTGTAACATATGTACATCCTTTGTACTATTACTTTTTTTTACATTTCTTTTGAAAAACGTGTTATGGACGTGTCATTGATGTTATCTTTCGTCAATATGGTAGATGTCAAGTGAGTCCGAAGTGTTCGTTGGGTATGCGGATGGTGCTAGTCGACACACGCAGAGGCTTGCTTCTGCGGCTTGGGTAATATTTACACCACAGGGTCAGTTTTTATCTTCCAGAGGTATATGCTTAGGTGACACCATGAATAATGTTGTTGAGTATAGTGCAGTTATTGATTTGCTTCATGACGCTTTGTCATTGGGTATCTCTCGTCTCCGGGTCTATCTAGACGCTCAACTGGTTGTGTCACAACTAAACAGAATATACCGGGTTCACGACCCAACTTTACACCGACGATTCCTTAGGGTACGTCTCTTGGAATGCAACTTTGATTATATTACATATTTTCATGTTCCTAGGAGTCTAAATCAAATCACGGATACTCTAGCTAATCACATTTTAGATTGGCATCTTGCTCACATATAAAAATATCATGAACATAAACATGTAAATACATTTTTTTACACATAATCCATAAGACACAAAAGAGATAAAAAACCATATATAAACATCATAAAATCCTCAGAGTACATAGATGGGTGCAAATGCCTAAAAAATGGGAACAATAATGAGTCACTGGGCTTATGCCCTCAAAAAATATATACATATCAGTGCTCATGGCACATAAGAGTCTAAAGTCTACTCAGGGCCTATGGGCCCTGTTATAATCATGTACAACCTAGGCTAAACGTCTAAACAATCGGACCCATGTCCGAGGTGCCCCCACAACATGAGTCTGCATGGAGGGCGGTAGGTCCTCTATCTCTGCCATGGGAACTGTGCGAGTGAGCGCATTAAAGTTCCACTCAATCCGCCTCAGGACTCTCTCGGCCTCTCATGCTGGGAGGTTCACGGCTACTGCTGCTCCTCCAGTGACGACAACTACGACTTCTGGCCATGGGCGACGCCTGTTCCGTGCATAGTCGGCAGGTCACACAGGTCCCACATCTGCATGCAATAAACGTTCACCCATCAAAAAATTTGGTATACAAAAACAAGATATATATATCAAAAAGACATAAACATTACATATGCAAACAAAAAAATTGTATAGGTGGAGACTTACCCATCTCCCCTCGCTCATCACCAGGAGGCACTGGTATCGCTGGATCTCTGGAGAAGTCGATCCCTGCATATGGGTAGTCCTCAATAGCCGGGATCTGCCGTGAGAGCCAAGCAAAAAAGTCGTCGTTGAAGGCCTCTATGGTCCTTCCACCACCCTATCGTGGCAGTAACGCTGCCCATCTGCATACTGCGGGGAAAGTGGCCAGATGTCCTCGTACTGTCAGCCGAGGACTAAAACACATAACTCTCTCGAAGAAAAATGAACACAGGATGGTCCCAAACCCGAAGTTCCTATGTGTCTGTTGTCTGCAAGCTATCAACTGACTCTTCATTCTCTCTAGAAGTGTGGTACTCCAATCGAAAATTTGTGCATTCATGCACTGGATCGCATAGTTCATCTATGCGCGTGAAGCCTGATGCACAGCTGTGGAGCCGGTAATCCGCCCAATGAGCGATAAAATAGTCTGAAGGGTGAGGCTGGTAATCCTACTAATGGGTACCGAGGAAGTTCTATGATCAGTCTTAGCCTCAAAATACTCCTCTATCAGCTCCGAGACTTTTCTCGGCCCCGCAGGAAAAGTCTGAAAGTTGATTGGTTCCCCTCTCCTTGAGAGGCCAGTCAAAAAGTAAATGTCCTCGGTGGTGGGAACCAAGGATTTCCCCTCTAGCATGAATGCMTTTGCACCAGGGTGCCAGTAATCAACCAGGGCATTCAGTAGCCTTGGTTGCATGCACATAAATGGACACAAAAATAATTTCACCGAACCGCACTGCATCAGCACGGCCATAACATTCAGATCTGCAGCCACTAACTCATTGGCGGCCTCGTTCTCCCTTTCCCTCCACTGAACATACATCCTGCCAAAATCACCAAGGAAAAGGAGGGTAAATACCTTTTTAAATTTATGATTTTTCATCACACGGGGGGGTACCCGCGGCCTGTCAAGGCGACAGTCGCGGGTACCCGCGGGCTGTCCCTAGACAGGCTGTGTTTTCCTAGGGCCGACCTTTTTAAGGTCGACGCCCACCCCCAAAACACACCTAAATGCTACAAATGAAGTATTGAATTGCAAGATAAGGGAGTTTGTACTTACTTGGTCCAAGTAGAAGTCCGTTTCATCCACCGTAGCTCCCGAAATCACGATCTTTGGCAAAGGGGGTCTTTTGGCTCCAGAGTCAATTCCCAAATCAGCAATGGTGATAATGAGTTGCCAACTTCTATTTATAGACTTTTTGGCCTCTTTTTGTCACTTTTTTGGGCCCCTTTATCAGTTTCTTTATACTAAAAACCATTTTGAGTGATCCAGGAGTTATATGGGAGGGATTTGATCAGGTATTGGGACAGTTTTTATTGAGTTTCGAAAAATAAAAAATAAAAATTATTTGACGGTCCATAAAAAAAAAATTATTTCTTTAAAAATCAACTTGAGCATATAGGGTAGGATTTCATCCCAACTGTTGCATCTCGTTGCCTTTTTTTCTTATGATATAGGATCGATCCCATCTAGTTGTGACACGGAACCGTCATATCTGCTCTAGAAGTGTCACAACTTGGTGGTAGAGCTTACCAAAACATGGATGCCCTAGGTAGGTCCTGGTTGCATTATGGTGTCCATGTCGTTTCTAACAACATTGTAGGCTCGGGAGTCTGTATACTATTTCCTGAATACGAGTTTGAGCCTCATTTTCTTGAGTCTTTTTCACTCTTTGTCTTACCCTTCGGACTCCCACAACATAACAGGTCTCCTTTTAAGCCCTTTTCGGACCCTCTAAACATGAAAAGATTGCCGAGCGATCTTGTGATCTTTCACGCTCGTTAAACTGAAATTTGAAGTCACGTCTGTCCGACGGTAGTTTACCCCTTTTTCGGTCCGGACGACCAACTATACGAACAAAGGAACACTCTATTGAATTCCCATTCTTTAGAAGAGTATCCTCAGGTATAATTTTATTCCTTTTTCGGGCCTGAGGGACTAAATTTACAAAAAAGAAACCCCCCCCAGAGTCCATAGTTAAGCTCTTTTCAGACTCCCTAAAATTGAAAACATCGTTGGGTGACCTTATTCTTTCACACTCGTTAAAATGGCCCAGAAGAATATTCCTGACGGAGTCCATAGTTAATCTTTTTTCAGACTCCTTAAAAGTGAAAAAATAGCCGAGTGATCTTGTCCTTTTCACGCTCATTAAAATGGTTTTGAATTGACATCTAATCGGTGCTAGTTTATCCCTTTTTCGAACCGATTAGACTATTTTCGAAAAAGGTACCCCAATGGAGTTTCCTTTTATTCTTTTTCAGACTCTCTAAATATGAAAAACCATCGAGCTTACCTTCTCTGGGCTCGTTAAACTTACATCGAAGGACGTTACCATTGTGTGTTCTATCAACCGCATTTGCCTACCGTATCCAACAACTTTGTGACAGTTTGCTTCTACGTCTTAACACCTTTGGCCACTGGAGGATTTTTCCCGAGTATCATTTCCCTAGAACATCAGTCTTGTCCGTGTGCCTCGAACTTGTATGTTTGCAGAACTCGTTCCTCCATTGTAACGTAATACTCCTTTATTCTTTTTCACAAATCATCAAAAAGAACAAAAAAAATCAAATATACCCCAAAAAGAGGATGGGAAAAGTATTTTCTTTATTGGCAGCATAACGAGTCGCCCTTGGATGAAGCACATCTGTTCGTTTGATCATCAGACTATGGGATGTAGTACGACCTTAGGAAGCTTTTGCTCACTATATAGATTTGTGTCCTCCACCGTTTGGTTACTCTTCCAGACATATGGAGAGTTTGCATTGCCTCCTGCTTCGTAGACTTATGATTAACAGATATGTTGCCTAAGTCTTATCACTTTTCATGCTATTGTCCAAGGGAAGTTTTTCACTAAGCTTGACTCGGCCCCTCTGCAATATGTCTCTTGTCCGCATACCCGACCATCCTAAATGTCCAATCGAGTCTTTGTTCGAAATCACTGAAGCCTTCAGTCCGATCATCAAGATTATCAAGTCCATAACCGACGAGCCGTCGAACACCTCTGGGTAGTGCATTCATACACTCATGTTACACTCCTACCTGAATTTAGAAGATTTTGAAGTTGTTTCTCAAGCTCCGAAGTACAGCCATCAGGCTGAATCAACTTCTGGGAGATGGATACTTTATATGTATATCTTTCTGATTTCGAGATGTATCTCCGCTGTGTATTATTCGTGGCTACTCTTTATAGTTATTTGACATGGATCTACATTGTATTTGATTGGTAGCCATGGTTCTATTTTATCCTGAGCATGGGTATGCCCACCTCGGTGAGATATTTGTTATTTTGCAGACGACACCTCCTGATTCCTGATTCTTGGGCTCACTCATTCAGCATATCAGTACAAATTGGTAATGTATTTCGGTCATCAAATGCTCTTCTGACCTCACACATTAGGGGGCATCTGTTATAACCCTAAATTGCACTGTACATGCTTACCTGGCATCAGGCCAACTCATTTCCCTTCATTGCCAAAGCATCTGCTGAGAAACCTCTTTGAGAATCCTCTCAGGTAAAACCACACACGCCCTAACCCACTACTGCACGTGTTGGAACACTGGCAGGCCTATTACTGCACGAGTTTGAACATTGGTAGGCCTACTACAGCCCGCGTTTACCTAACAAAGCACAAAAACAGGAAAGTTGCCGACGGGACAAAAAGTTATGGGTCAGTTAACTGAAACTCCCAGCCATGCATGGCCGAGAGTTCGTCCAAAACCCTAGCTCCTCCTAGCCTATAAAAGAAGGGGTAGGGGTACTATTTGAAGGAGAAAAATTACAGCGAAGAAACTATGCCCATTTGCCAAACCAATTTATCCCAACCCTTTAGCCTTTCCTCAAGCCTAAGGAGAATTAACGCAAAGCAGTTGGAGGACAAAATAAGAGGAGGAACCCAGGATTAGGATCAAGGAGTGGTGGTCGGTCTCTATCATTATTGTAAGTTGATTCATCTTGAGATTAATAAAAGAATACTTTTCCCGTCCCAATGCATGAGTCATATGTGATTTGTGTAATTTATGCTTAATTTCTAACCCTCAAGTAGAAAAATAGCATGCATGTGTAGTGTTTTGTCTTGATTGCAGGTTAACTTTGGAAGGAGCAATGCAAGTAAGCGGGCAAAGTGCAACGGGGGATCTACACCAAACATCAGTAAAAAGGTTAGTAGTTCCTTTCCATGTATGTGTCTTGAAAGAGGGGTTTAAGTTTTGGGTGGTAGGTTAAAAGGTCATTTCTTTAAGGTCAAAATCTGCATGCAAACCTTGACCCTAGTTTGCTAGTCCGTAGGGTATTATTTCCCAACAACAATCAATACCACAAGTTGCTAAGATCAATATAAAATATTTAAACTTAGTAAATAAATCCTATATATTATCAAAACTTTTAGTATCCAAAGTATTCAACTCTACCTCAAGCATATGACCTCTCATCTCATCCTACATTCCAAACAAACTTTTCAAGGTGGCCCAAATCTCGTTTCAAGTCTTGCATGTGGAAACATGAAACCATAGATTAATTGAAATCAATTCAAGAAGAATTCTTGTGCCTTCATCCTTTCAGTTCACCCATATCATCTTCTCAATTGTTGATGTAGGCTATGTTTCTATCCCCATCATCAAGTTGTACAGTCCTTTCCTTCTAAGTTGGAATTCTTCCTTAGGATTCCAATCAAAATAAGTGTATGGTATGAGGATTACCAAAATTTTTGATTATATAATAGTTTTTGTATCCATATCTCCCACTGTGTCTGAGAATCCCTAAAAGTTTACTCTCAATCTGCAAGTGAAAAACTGAGAAATCACAGCAGAAAGGGTACTTTAAGTGAAAATTTGTATCAGTTTCAGGAGACAATATTCCGACTTACTTTATGAGAAAACAGTGAAGAATTTCTCCAAACGATTGAACACCCACTTGAAGAATGGGTTGATTTACGTCTCTCGCGAACCGTTTCCTAAAAAAGTTAATGTTTTTGGAGAAATCGCTACAAAAAGGTACGACCACAGATTCATATCAGTTTTAGGAGGCGATCTTCTATATTACGTTCCAAGCAAATGATCAGGAATATCACCAAACGACTAAAAACCCACTTGCAGAATGGGTTGATTTACTTTTCATGCATGTCGTTTCCTCAAAAAGTTAATATTTTGGGAGAAATCACTACAGAAAGGTACAGCCACAGATTTTGCTTGTTGAAACTCTGATTTTCCTTGTTCTTTGTCTTTTTTGACTTACTCCAAGCAGTGTAGCTCTGATACCATGTCATTGTTTCATCGAAATATATACATTATATCTATCTAAAACAAGTACAAACAAAGCTTATCAAGAAAGGAAGAGAGATTCAATATGTAAGAATGATAAAATATATTCACACTACTCCAATGAGCTGATGATTGATACATAGATGATGATAAATATGATACAATGAATGAGTGGAATACACTCATATATAGGAAATAAAATTCCATAATAGCATAATGCATGCATGCATAATAGCATAATAATGATGATATAAAATGGAAAGTCTAAAATAGAACTAGTGAGTTATCTCCCACTAAACTAGTGTGCCAAAAATAGAAATTTCTCCAACACCTACTAAAAGTGTGTATCGATAGAATTTTTCATCTCAGAGTGGTAATAAAACCTTTGGATCCACCCCAGGAAAGACATATAATACAAACAAAGAACCCTTGAAATTTTGGTGATGTGGAGAAGAACATTTGCTGAGGGACTACCCACATATGAAACATGACAATAGGAGGATCTACAATATCCAAGAGGCTACCAAAATCAATGATGTGGCTAGGAGCATGCCACAAATTTATGCAGCCATGGATAATAGACAAGTTTACCACCAAGATTTAGTGGTTGAGATGGAAGGTATGATTTCCAACCATCTACTTTCCATTTTAATGGACCCCGGTTCTAATATGAGTTATGTTTCCCCTCAAACTATTCATAAATGTAAATTGCAACAAGTAAAACATGCTAAATCATGGTTGGTATAACTAGCCACTAGAAAAAAAAGAAAGGTGACCAAGATCATACCAACATGCCAATTCATTATGAATGTATTGTCCACCCAAGTGACCCTAAACATGCTCGCTTTAGGATCTTATGACATGTTGATTGGCATAGACTGTTTGGCTGCCCATAAATCCAAGTTGAAATGCTATAATAAAACTTTGGAGTGTGAATATGAGGAATGGAAGAAAACAACCCTTAACTCCCACTGAGCTAGTGTGCCGAAAATAGAAATTTCTCCAACACCTACTAAAAGTGTGTATCAATAGAATTTTTCATCTCAGAGTGGTAATAAACCCTTTGGATTTTCCCCCGGAAAGACATATAATACAAAGAAAGAACCCTTGAAATTTTGGGGATGTGGAGAAGAACATTTGCTGAGGGACTACCCACATATGAAACAGGACAATAAGAGGATCTAAAACATCCAAGAGGATACCAAAATCAATGATGTGGCTAGGAGCATGCTACAAATTTATGCAGCCATGGATAATAGACAAGTTTAGCACCAAGCTTCAGTGGTTGAGATGGAAGGTATGATTGCCAACCATCTAGTTTCCATTTTAATTGACCCCGGTTCTAATATGAGTTATGTTTCCCCTCAAACTGTTCATAAATGTAAATTGCATCAAGTAAAACATGCTAAATCATGGTTGGTACAACTAGCCACTAGAAATAAAAGAAAGGTGATCGAGGTCATACCAACATGCCAATTCATTATGAATGTATTGTCCACCCAAGCGACCCTAAACATGCTCACTTTAGGATATTATGACATGTTGATTGGCATAGAGTGTTTGGTTTCTCATAAAGCCAAGTTGAAATGATATAATAAAACTTTGGAGTGTGAATATGAGGAAGAGAAGAAAAGATTGTCTCAGTGAGACAAATATTGGCCCTTAAAGTGAAGAAGTATTGTAGAAAAGAATGTCCTTTGTATGCAATACAAGAATTTAAATCTATCGAGGACAGTATGATATTAAAAGAGTATAAAGATGTGTTTCTAGAAGAGGTACCAGATCTACCTCTAAGAAGAGATATTTATTTTTCAATAGAACTTGTACCTGGAGCAATGCCAATGTCTAGAGAACCCTATAGAATGAGTACACCAGAGCTAGTTGATTTCAAACTACCACTAAAGGAGATGTTGGAAAACTATTACATTCGTCCTAGTGTGTCTCCTTGGGGAGCACCATATTTATTTGTGAAGAAAAAAAATGGGACACTTGGTTTGTGCATATACTATAAAAAACTCATCGACATGACCATTAATAATAAGTATCCCTTTACAAGAATTGATGACTTGTTTGACCAATTAAGGGGCACTACAATTTTCTCCAAGATTGACTTGAGGTCTAGATACCATCAAGTCCAAATTAAGGATGCATACACCCACAAAACAAACTATAGGATGAGGTATGGGCACTATGAATTTGTGGTGGTGCCATTTGGGATTACTAATGCACAAACCATGTTTATGTGCTTAATGAATAATGTGCTCAACAAGTTCTTAGGAATATTTGCATTGGTTTTCATTGATGATATCCTAATATATTATAATATTAGGGAAGAGAATGAAGAACATATAAATTTAGTGCTTCGAGTGCTGAGAGAACACCTACTCTATGAAAAGTTTAGTAAGTGTGACCTCTTCCAAAAGCAAGTCCATTACGTAGGCCATGTTATCTCTAAAGAAGGAGTGGCAGTTGATCCTAACAAGATCAAATCCATTATGGATTGGCCTACCCCATAGGATGTCTCTGATATTAGATCATTTATCGGCCTAGGAGTATACTATAGGTAGTTCATAAAGGGGTTTTCCAATATTGGATATCAAATCCCCTCCCTTCAGAAAAAGGGAGTTAATTTCATTTGGACAACAGACTGTGAAGAGATTTTTTAGTAGCTGAAATCCCTGTTTACCAATGCACATGTGCTATAATTTCCAACCCAAATAAGGATTTCCTTGTGTGTACAAATTCCTGGAAGGAAAGACCCAAAGGAGTCCTCATGCAGAAAGGGTATGTGATCTACTATGAATCCAAAAAATTTAATGAATATGAAATCAATTATGTGACAAATGATTTAAAATTGGCTACCATAGTACATGCTTTAAAAATGTGGAGGAATTACCTCCTAGGAAGAAGATATTTACTTATGACAAGACATAGTGGGCTGACATATTTGTTCAACCAACCCAAACTCAATGCTAGACAAGCTAGGTGAATGCCTCTCCTTAGTGAGTTTGATTTTGAAATCAAACATTAAAGGAAAATAAAATAGGGTGGTTCATGCCCTTAGTATAAGTATGAAAGAGATTTACTTGGAAGCTACAAGAACATGTGAGCCAGACATCAAGGAAAGAATCAGAAGCACACAAGAACCAAATGCATTTTTCAAAACTGTGAAATCATACCTAGAAAAAGAGCCCATAGGGATGAAGTATTAGGGATATAAATTGTTGAATGATGACCCACTAACTTACAAAGGTAGGTTGTATATTCCAAATTGTGATGACTTGAGGAGGTTCATAATGAATGAACTACATGAAAGACCATATATTGGTCATACTAGTTATTAGAAAATGATCACAACCACTAAGAAATTGTTTTATTGGACCAGACTGAAAAATGACATAGTTGATTACTTAGCTAAATGCCTAGAATGTTAGCAGGTTAAGGTGGAGCACAAACACCCAATAGGGATATTGTGACCTCTACCTATTACATAATGGAAATGGTAAACCATCTCCATGCATTTCATCACAGGATTTCCTAAATCAACCAAGAAGAATGACGTCATTATGATAGTTGTGCAAAAACTAAGCAAGGATGCTCACCTTATCCCCGTAAAGTCAACTTGCAAGGAAATAAATATTTCCAATATTTTCATGAAATAAATATTTCTACTACATGGCATGCCTAAGGAAATCATATCAAACAGAGATACAAAATTTACTTCAAAATTTGGAAATCTTTGTTTGTTGGTTTTGAAAATAAATCGCTATTTAGTACATCCTACCACCCTCAAATGGATGGATATACAGAAAGGGTGAACCAAGTGTTAGAGGACATGTTAAGGATGCATGTGATGCATTAGCCTAGGAAATGGGACGAATACCTACCCCTGGTAGAGTTTTCCTACAACAATGGCTATCGAGAGTCATTAAAGATGAGCCCTTTTGAGGCTCTCTATGGCAGACAATGGGATATTCCAATCAGTTGGAATAACCCAGTAGAAAAAATTTCACTCGCTTTTCCCATCTCATATTCTCAATTGTTGATGTAGGTTTTGTTTCTGTCCTCATCGTCAAGTTGTATAGTCCTTTCCTTCTGAGTTGGAATTATGCCTTGGGATTCCAATCAAAATAATTGTATGGTGTAAGGATTACCACCAATTTTGATTGTATAATAAGTGTCCTATCCATCTATCCCATTGTTTCTGAGAACCCTAAAATTTACTCTCAATCTGCAAGTGAAAAACTAAGAAATCACTCCAGAAAGGGCACTTTAAGTGAAAAATCATATCAGTTTCAGGAGACAATCTTCTGACTTACTTTTTGAGCAAACGATGTGGAATCTCGCCAAACAGTTGATAAAACACTTGAAGAATGGGTCAATTTAATTCTCACTCAGGTCATTTCTTCAAAACGGTAATATTGTGGGAGAAATCGTTGCAGAAAGGTATAACCATGGATTCGTATTAGTTTTAGGAGGTGATCTTCCTACTTACTTTTAGAGCAAACAGTGAACAATTTTTCCAAACGGTTGAAAACCCACTTGGAGAATAGGTCGATTTGCTTCTCCATAGAGCCATTTCCTCAAAAGTTAATATTTTGGTAGAAATCACTACAGAATGGTACAACCATGAATTCGTATCAGTTTCAGGAGGTGATCTTCCGACTTACTTTCTGAAAAAATGGTGAAGAATTTTTCCAAATGGTTGAAAAAACACTTGCATAATGGGTCGATTTACTTTGTAAGGGATATGTTTCCTCAAAAATTTAATATTTTGGGAGAAATAACTACTGAAAGGTAATACCACAGATTTTTCTCGTCGAAAATATGATTTCCTTATTCTTTGGATTCTCTATCTTTCTCCAAGAAGCATAGCTCTGATACCATGTCAATGTTTCATCGAAACATGCACAGGAGATATAGCTAAAGCAAGTACAAAAAATCTTATCAATAAAGGAAGTGAGATTCAATATGGAATAATAAGAAAATATATTCACACTACTCCAATGAGCTCATGATTAATACATAGATGATGATCAATATGATCAATATGATACAGTGAATGAGTGGAATACACTCATATATAGGACATGACATTCCATAATAGCATAATGCATGCATGCATAATAGAATAATAGTGATGATCTAAAATAGAACTAGTTAGTTAACTCCCACAGAACTAGTGTGCCAAAAATATAAATTTATCCAACATTTAGCACAAGTTTATAATAAATGTTTATTAATGCCAAAATCAAATAAAAATGGATTTTATATTTTGATTCAACTAGGAAGGGTCTTTTATTTCCAAATTATTCTTCCTTACTACCTATTTATAATGTTTATTGCATTTTTAAATATTTGGGTTGCTTCTCTAAAGTCCAAAACCATATTTGATATACTCAAAGTTTTTTGTAATAAGGCTTGAGTAAAAACTAAAATAGAACACTTATATGCAAAAATAAATCTGTCTCTCCTTTCATATTTTTCATGTAGAGGTTCTAACTACTTAATTGTCCCCGCTCCAACAGAAAATGGATTGTAATGCTAAATCAACATTATAATTTAGTGTTCCCACCCATAAGTGTTATTTTAACACACAAGAAGTCAAGAAGTAAGGATATAAGTCAAATGATACTCAACTGAAACATATTCACATTCACACTTGATATTTAAAGGTGATTTTAACACGAAAATGAAATTATATTTCTCAAAAATATAGTCTATAATTATCTCTGAGATTAACATTATGAGGATTTTGGAAAAATATAATTATCTAGAACCCATACAGTGTTGCAACTATTGAAAGGGATGCCCTTTTTCCACCTAACCATAGGCACAAAAACTTATGGAAAGATTTACCACTGACCACCCCCTAGCTAGATCATGATTCCCTGAGAGAGATTATTCCTTATGTTTAGCAACAATCAGGGATAGAGGTCACTCTCCTCCTCCCACAGAAATTATAGCAGATTATTTTTCTATCAACCAAACAAGGGAGGTTGTTGTGATTTCTCATTCAATCACTTCATATTTCAGCATATCCATTTATCAGCTTGATTAGAAAAACATTGCCCAACAATTCTTGTACCCAGAAACAAATTTGTTTTTCAGTTCTCTTCAGAACCAGAGAGATACGCATGCTCTCCCTCTTCAAAAATGGCCACCAAACCCATTCTCCTACATCCTCCCTCTCTTCCCATGATTTTCCTTCCTTTTCTTTCCTTCATCAGGAAGATTTCGTGGGTCAGATCATGATTTTTCCATATGGGTACTCTGCTCATCTCCTCATTGACTCTTGAAGAAGACTTTCCAACTACTAGCTTGACTAGTAATTAAATTATCTGGTTCATAGGAATGTTCTGGGACTGAACAATTTCAATCCATCAAAGTACTATTTTGGTAGGGTTCATCTCAACCATTACTGGTTCCCCTCACCATATCTATCATGCATCATGATCTACATTAGAAACCACATCAACAGTTATGCAACATATTCCATTTTATTTAATAACATAAATATATACATTACCTTCTATAACAAAGGTTCATCAATTCTAACATTCACACATAATCAGTTTACCTATAGTCTATTAGAAAACTATAGTTATATTTACAAGTTGAGGGAAACATGGGTATTACATGAACTTGCTTGTTGGAAAATTATTTGTAGACAACCTTACAAAGATAGACCTGTAGAAAATGTTAAAACTATGGCCCATCAATATTGGTTTGAAAATTCTCTTGTTTCACCAAATGTAAGGGATGTGTTGTGACAAAGAATATAACGAAATCTATATGAATCCCATGCAAAACATATATTGGAAATGATACAAATAAAATTGTTCAATAAGTTCAAAGAGAATCACAGTCAAGTTAAAATGTACATCAATACATTTGTGCAAAAAAACCATGGTATGTTAAACCCATCACTGTTTGTGACACTTTGTTTTTTCATTATCATGTGGATTTGAGTTATATTATGACACTTTTCTTGATTTTGGTAAAACAATTTGGCCAATTTCACATCCTCCTTCCACAATTTGTTCCTTTATATCCCAAATTATATGAGAAATAGAATGTGATGAATTTTTTTACCCAAAACAATGTGTTGGTGGAAAAATATGTGATCGTTGTGGAAATCTAGGTTTATTTCACTCCAAGTATCCTATTGATATGAATGATTAATCCTTGTCCAATATGCTAGTCAATTGGAATAGATATGAATGTATCAATCTTACTATTACAAATTATTCAAATGTTATTTCCAAAAGGATGGATTTGTAAGAGCATAAGATATGTGTGACAAATTTTTTGAAGAAGTTTTTCCACCTAGGACAATTTTTTCAGTAGTTGATTTTGTTGATAATTACACATTCATTTCAAAAAAGGAAATATAGAGTGAATATTGTCATTTCAATCAAGTCTCTATAATTGTTGATGTTCTTTATAGAAATTTTCAACAAAGAATTGATAACATAGAAAGTACCAATGAAAGTTTGCATGTCATAAAATAATATCACTTTTGTATAAGTGATGATCATACACACAATGCTCATTTTGTACAACATTGTTTTGATAAAATTTATGATTCTTTGAAAGCTCTTGGGATTGAATATGATCAACATGCGATATTTTCAAATGGATTTCTAGGTCAATCCAAATATTCACAATCATTCTATTGGTTTTGTCATCTTCATAAGAAATTAAGCGTTAATAATTCATGAAATTTCTTTGTGACTATTCATGGAAAATGAGAGCATAACGGTGTAGGGGCGTGTGTAAAAAAAACACTTCGAAGATATATGATGAACCCTTCTGTCAATCTATTTGTATATGTTGATCAAGTTGTTCAATGGTTCTGAGCATATCTATGACATGAACTTAATCTATCAAGGGATGTCCCCCAGTGTTAAGAAAGAAATATCAAAATAGCATAAAAACCCTAGAATAAGTACTCAATGCCTTGAAAGAGAGAGAAATTCATATAATAATATTATTAGAGGGGGAAAAATCTTTATACGTCATATGAATTCACAAATACAAGATGATTCCTAATGAAAAGGTCTCCTTGGTATATATAGTAGACTAGGAGGTACAATTACAACTAATGGACCCAAGACGACATAAATAAAATAACAATACTAATGTAATATGCCCCAAATAAGGGGTAATGTGCCATGATTTAGGGCTTAACTTGCACCTCCACTTCAAAAAATTGTTTTCATCAATGCTTTATTAGTTCTGGATGCTTCTCTATAAAATACTCATCTTCCCACGTGGAATCTTCAACATGTAGTTTCTTCCACTTAATGAGATGCTCTTAAATTTATCTATTACTCAACTAGTGAATTCTTTTGTCAGTGATAGCTTCAGGATCCAATATGATTTTTCCTTCCTTGTCAAGTTCTGGAAATATAGTTTGAGCTGAAATATTGTCACCTATAACCTTGTTTAAGCATGAAACATGGAAAACATGGCGTACTCACGAATATGGAGGCATCTCCAATTTGTACGCCATAGTACCAATATTTTACAACACCTTATAAGGGCCATAGTACTTTAAGAGTTGGAGAACTTGTTGTTGATGCTCGATGTGATCTTCCATTGCTTTAACCTTAGATTTTTATTTTAGAGAAGAAGTGATGGATGGTGGGTGATATCCATAAAGTGTCATAAATGGTGTCATTTTTTTTTTTTTAGTACGAAAGAAAGTGTTATACCACCATTCTTCCAAGTGTAACCAATTGAACCATTGTGTTTTTTTATCAAAGAAAAAGTAACGGAGGTATCCTTCTAGAAATTTGTTCACTATCTCAGTTTTTCCATCAGATTGAGGATGATAATATGAGCTATGATCCAATTACCCAAACAAGAAAATAATTCTACCCAAAATTTTCTAGTGAAGATGGGATCTCTTTCACTTACAATAATCTTTGGGCTTCCATGTAGCTTTTGAATTGTCTCCATGAATGCAGTAGCAAATGTACTGGATTTGAAAGGATGAGAGAGTGCACAAAAGTGTGAGTACTTGGTAAGTCTATAAATAATGACCATTATGACACTCTTTCCTTTATACTTTGATAAACTTGTGATGAAATCCATGCAAACCTCCTCCCAATGCTGACTTGGAATGGATAATGGTTGTAAAATACTTGGGGTTTTAATTGTTTCCACCTTATTTTGTTGGAAAACCAAAAATTCTGCCTCATACCTTTGAACATCAGTTTTAAGTCCATCCCAAAAAAATCTCATCTTGACCATGTGATAGGTTTTCAAAAATCCTGAGTGCCCTCCCACTGGAGAGGTGTGCAATTCCAAAAGTACCTTTTTTTTAGTTTGGAGTTATGACATAAATATAAGCGATCTTTGTACCATAGTGAATCATTTTTCCATGTAAATGTATTTGATGCACTGGAATCCTATTACAACCTTTGAATGAGAGTCCACACTTCTTCATCATTCTTCCATTTATCCCTTGATTATGTTATCCAATCGGGTTGGATGATATAGATAGCACAAAGAAATGCTTCAACATCTTCATCCTTTCTTGAGAGTGCATCTACCACAACATTTTTCTTCCATTTTTTGTAGATGACTTGAAAGCCATAACCCAATATCTTGGTAAGCCATTTTTGTTGATCTTCTGAAGATAATATTTGTTCCAAGAAGTATTTAAGACCGTCAGGATCTGTTTTGACCTTGAAGTTTGTACCTATTAGGTAAGGGAACCATTGCTTCAATGCATGCAGTGTTTACATCATTTCCTTCTCATAAATGTATTTGTGTAAGTCATTTCCCTTGAGTGACCGACTTTCAAAAGCAAGGGGCCTTCCTTCTTGCATTAGAACAACACCAATTCCATTTCTTGAGGCATCACATTCCTCAATAAAGGTTTTTTTGAGGTCTGGTGTGGTCAAGAAAGGAGCTTTGCACATTTCCTATTTAAGTTGTTCAAAATATTGAGTTTCCTCTAGATTCCATGAAAATGCATCCTTCTTAATTAATGTAGTTAAAGGTGCTTCTATTCTTCCATAGTTCTGAACAAACTTGCTATAGTAACCTATCAAACCCAAAAATCCTCTAAGATTCTTCAATGTCTTGGGAATCAACCATTCCATCATGGCTTTAATCTTGTTAGGCTCTACCTTGACACCTTCATGATATACAATATGACCCAAATAATCTACCTCCTTCACCCCAAAGAAACATTTGGATGGTTTGGAATATAGTTGTTTCTCCTTTAGTAGTTGTAACACCATGTCAACATGCCGAACATGATCTTCCCAAGACTTTCTATATATTAGTATATCATCAAAAAATACTAACATAGATTTTTGAAGGAAGGGCTTGAAAATGGAATTCATCAACCCCTAGAATGTGGAAGGTGCATTTGTAAGGCCAAAGGGCATGACCAAAAATCCATAATGGCCTTCATGAGTTATGAATGTTGTTTTTTGGGATATCTTCTTCCTTCATTCTAATTTGATGGTACCCTGAATGGATATCCAACATTCTGAAGTAGATTGCTCCATGTAGTCCATCTAACAATTCATCAATGACAAGAATGGGAAAATTATCTTTAATGGTGATCTTGTTGAGCTCTCTATAATCTCGAGAGATATGCCACGAGGACTCTTTCTTGAGTACCATTACCACCGGTGCAGAGTAAGAAATTTGGCTAGGTCTAATAATTCCAGCCTCTAATATTTCTTCAACCATATGCTCAATTTCACTCTTCTGGGCATAAGGGTATCTGTAAGGCGTAATGTTTGGAGGAACACTCCCAAGAATTAAGTGAATAACATGATTGTAACAACCCTCCGTACACAACACAAGGTAAGTGTTTACAATGCATATATATATATTCAACAAGATTACACATTATCTGGTACGACAATTTCATAAGCAAGATAATTAAAATACAATAATAACAACAATTAAATTATCTACACTTATTCAACATCATTATTCTTACTAAACACAAACTTCACGACAAGGTCAAGATATAATTATCAATATCATTTTAATAAGTCTATCTAACATCAGACCATACAAAAGATAGAAAGGATAAATAATGTCTACCCCCCATATCCTACCCTGCAAGGTTAGGACCTTTAAGACACATAATCATCGCTCGAGTCTAGAATTCATCCAATTGATTTTGACCATTTAAAGTCTCAAGACTAGCAATTGTTCTGAGGAACATGACACTATCTATTACCCATAAGTCAATCAAAATCAATATCAAGATACAAATTCCTCTCAATACAACACATATAGTGCATCTACTAATTACTCAAAAGATTTTTGCAAAATTGTTATATACTATTTACTTCAGATTGAACAAAATGGTTTCCAAACTTTTGTTGAATAAAATTCTTAGTTGAAATTCAATCAAAACTAGAATCATGAATCATTACTTTTATTCCACTTCCAATCAAGCAATTCATTATTAATCAATGCTAACATTTCCACTATAAAACATTTATGATAATGGTATAACATGCAATTGTATTTGTGCCAAGCGCAAGACAATGAGTACCAATATTCATAACTTAACCAATGGAAAAAATCCATAAAATCCATTTTCTTTTTCTTCTTTGAATAATTTAGCTAAAATTTATTTTCTTTAATACGACTAATTTCTTTGCAGGCATTGTGAGCGCTGATTTTCACTTTGGTTCATACGACTTCTACTAACCTTGGAAATATTACAGTAATACCTTTGTATCTTTCTATTGTTGAGAGTTCTCCACTCTTATGCATGTAATTTTGAAGGGCATCGGAAGCCATGAATATGACTCCATCAACAGATCTGGTTTCTTCGTCTTCATACCTTCAAGATTTTAAAGAACTGATCAACATCTTTTTCCAATTATCCAATTTATTAAATTATTAATTTTTGTTCATCATTATTATCCAATTACAGTGTCCAATTTTTGTTCACACATGTTAGTGATTGTTGATACTAAGAGGGGGGTGAATCAGTATCAAGTATAATTTAAAAACCTTTTTCAACTTATACTTAAACCATTCAATTATATCCAATGAGCAATGAAAAATAGTATAAGATTTACACCAATACACCATGCACAATATATGAGAAATAATCAATAGTTTTTTGTTCAAGGGAAGTAATGACTTCCAAAGGTAGCTACAGCTTCCAAATGTAAATGGAGGGATAAAAATCCAAGAGGAATATACAATCCTCCAATATCAATAGAGATTTTAACTCTCCATCCTTGCCCCTTCCTTCCACCCAAGAATATATGAGAGATAATAAAATTTTACATTAAATCATCACCATCAACCAAACATCACATAGAACCTGATAATGCTTCCTGAGACTTCTTCAATTTCTGCAATTCTTCAATTCTTGGAGTACTTTGATCCTATAGATAATATTAATCAATGTATTCTCTGAAACTCCTCCAATTTTCACTCCTTGAATCCTCCCCAAAAAGAGGTTATAGAAAGAATGGTAGACTTTATTCAATTCTAGTATGTTCAGAAGACCCAATTTGTACAACATGCCCCGCGCTCAATATTTAACATCCGATTCTAAAACTCTCACACAGGAAACTAAAATCCATATGATTTCTAATGGAAGTGGTCCCACTTCATTTGGATTTTTTATGAATAAGTTATGACCGTTTTAACCGGAACACCTATTTATTGACTAGCTTCAGGACTGGTCACAGACCCTATCTTCCACAGAGTGTATATCCATAATTATAGCGAGTCAAGAGATAAAATTTTTACCAGAGGTACCTTGATATGTATTCTCAATACCATAGCTATTTCACCATATGAATCGTTCTAGAAAAACAGTTATATCAAAAATGGTAAGATGACCTGAAAATAACATACCTTAGAACACATCACCAAAAGACTTCGTCCTCCCTTGAAATCCGGCCTTATTATCTTCTTATTACCTTTGAAATTCAACCTGTATCAAATGAATGTATAATGATGTTTATTTATACCATTTATGTCACTTCCTTTTAACATTAGGGCCGACCTGACACTTTCTTATTTTGTAATTCTTTTCTTTAATTATCT
>JZKD02S1583910.1:283445-308647 GCA_000966675.3 Picea glauca
GGGTGTTGTATATACATGTGCATTTTCCTTCATGTCCAAATACCTTCATCAATCTTGCAGTCCAAAACCCATGACTAGGGTTGACATCAATGACAACAACCAATCTTCCAACAATGATGAACTTCTAATTTTTAGGTGGGTGTCTGATCATTTGTCGAATGAATGGTTTGTTGATCAGAGTTCATTTTTATTGTTAAATAAGTTTGATATGTACTTTTTGAGTGTTTTAGAAATTTTGCTTACACCCTCCCTCATTCTACCATTCCATTATGCATCCAACAAATTCTATTACCTTCTGCTCTTACCTCCAAAGCCTACGTAAACATTGGATCAACCCAATTTTCATTCTAGCATTTAAAACTCAAATATTCTCTATCCATTTGTGATCCTGCAATCCATTGTACCTTGTTGTATGAACCAAAGTGCAAATCAACATTTAGAACGCCTACAGTCCACTTTTCCAGTTCAAAATGTTAGCTACACAACCTGTTGGAATGCCTATAGCGATTACAAAGGAGACCCTTGACAAATGCCTCCAACTGCACAGTCAATTCCTGAACAGGTTGTACAGGAAGCCTATGCTAGCTAGATATCCCAAGTAATGGAGGTGGAGACATAGCATACTTAATAGGATAACTTGATAGATAAAGATGGAGATAGATATGAACCCTGACTATCTATTATTTACTTATAAGGATCCATGCACCTGGTGCATTTCTAATTAAACCAACAACATGGACTTATTGAACCTATACCAGTCTAATTTGGTCAAGGATGTTGTCCCACCAAGTGTATAACTTACCATGACTTTTCCATTGATGATGTGAGCACTATAACCCTGAATAACGAATCATAGTGTATAGGAATGGTACCCTAGTCTTGTCCCTTACTCCTGATTTATTTGAAAGGATGTTATTCTTACGCATTGGGATCTATTTTGGAAAGATATATAGGTTAAACCAATTGTAGGTTTGATTTTGTGTTCTTCGTAATTCAATTTTAATATTTTTTATTTTCTTCATAATTCAATTTTAGTATTAAAAGAAAATCTAGATTTGCTTTGTTTATGACGAATTTTCCTTCATAGCTTAGTTACTTTTCTTTTCAACTGAGTATCCTCATTCGATATGATTCTAATTAGGTTTCCCCTTTTCTACTTTATACAATAAACAAGGTTTCTCTTTTGGAGTATAAGCTTTCAACTGTGGTTGTCTGGGTTAACTATAAGTCCTTAGACATGTTGTTATTTGCAAATATCAAAGTTGTGTTGATTAATATTTAGTGAATATTTTTTTATTTTTTACATTAAGATTGTGTTATAATGATTTAAATATCGAGATTGTGTGATAATGATTTAAATATCCAGTTAGTAATTTTAGAATTTTATATTAAGATTGTATTATTTGTATTGGATGGATTTTCATATTTTATTTTCTTGTTATTGGAAATATAATATAGAACTAAACAATTATTACATGGTGAAATTGAAATCAATTTTGTGGTGCAATGTTTAATAAATTCTGATAAATGTTAAAACAGATTTTTATTTTGTTATTCTTTGTTTAAATATAATACACAAGTAGAAGATTATTACATGGTGAAATTGACACCAATCTTGTGGTGCAATGTTTACTAAATTCTTATAAATGTTAGAATAGTTTTTTACTATATTAATTTGGAACTGATGTTTATAGTCAATGTACAATTATGGTTTATAACATTTTATTATCTAAAATTTCTTTTTTTTTATTGGAAAATTATGAATTCAAATCAAATTTATATTTGGGATAATTAAACATTTAGCTCACATATAATATATATGTGATCTAGCTCACATAAAATATATGTGAGGCCCTGTCCATGTACAGGGACAAGCCCGAACTAGGGCATGTCCCTGTACATGGACAGGGCCATATTCAACCATGTCCCTTAGCTTAGTAAAGGATATGTGTTACACTATGACCATTACCGACTAATACATGGTTACGATAAAGGTATACATATTAATGGTAATCATTCTAATCACTTGCTTGTTTATCTGATAGTTACGATCATACAAGTTATATTGAGTTCATGTTAGTAAGGGCTATGTTCTCCTATTCAACTAAACCAATCTCTTACCTATGATATGCTTAAGATTCACATTGTATGTCCTTATTGAAACCCATAACTATATGTGCTTTATTTGAATAATCTATACACACCATATACATAGTTTCCCTAATAAAGGTAATATAACTAAAATCAATACTAATATTGATAATAATCAAAGCATGTAAGATATCGTAATAACAACTCGATCTCAACTAATATGAAACACACCATGTATAGCTCTATTCTCTCTTGTTGTAATTCAAAGCAAAAGTTGTAGTGTGACTTATAATTCTATGTTAGTATTACTTCCATTGACCTTTATTCTAGTGAACACAGTAACATCTAGCACATAATAGGAGTCAATTTGGGAGGTATAGGTGATAGAAATGAACTAATACCATTAAATCTAACATGAGCATACTTCTTATATGGTATATATACTAGTAATACCAGACCCGAGTTGTTTGATATTTACCGGTGAATATGGTAACATATGAACAAGGGGAATCAATATGCATACTCTAATACAGGGTGGTATAGATAATAGCCATAGTAATCCATGGATATCATACAAATATTAGTGGCCTATACATTAGACTCAGACTCTACACTCTTAACTATATCTTAATATTCACATAGCTCATACGAGTAAGATATGAAGTTGATTCCATTGCTTTAGCTCTCTCTTAATCGGAGTAAGTAAAACCCATCTGTATTGGATATTAGTATACCCTTTGTAAGACCCTTGTTAATTATGCTACTAGTATAGTTATAGTGTTTCTTATAGTAATATCTCTATTTACACTATTCCATACGAGTAATAAGGATAAGTAATCCCACAATATATGATAGTTATAACACATGGAATAGATATAGAAGAGTACTGGTCATTATGCTCATATAACTAGGATCGATAGTAATACAATGTGACCATGACTGTGCTTATATTATGTAAATATGATAGGTCTCTACTTCCGTTAGCTTATGAGCTTTAACTATCCTATGCCTAATCTAATTCCATTGTAATTCCCCAAATCATTTGTATTACTTGGAGCTAAGTTGGGCATCACTCCTAGTTATAGTGTACATACTAGTGAACATACAATAATCATAGACTATCTGAATCATAGAAGCATTACCATTAGTTAATAAAGATCCATATTACATATATAGGAAATGGTATACATCTTATCATATGTGTTATTACTAATACATCATGACATATACTATATCTAAGATTTTAGTAATAGATGTGAATACAATACCATCTTTAAGTCAAGTTACAATACCATGTATTCTCCCTATAAGTGTATGTTTCCCATTAATTACAACATAGTGATTAGTGTATTAGCTAGTCTAACAAACTCAATATCATGGAAACAATAGGGATAAAGTAAGTGTACAAAAACATGAATCAAACCTATTATAATCATACCAGTTAACTGTATAGGGTTGAACATGATGAAGTAATGAGATAATATGATATGAGACCACAACAATCCCTCTATGAGACCTCTATACATTATATCTGGTGATCTATCACCCTTTGTATTTACACTAATATGGCACAGATACTAGTTACAGATTGCATGGTATTCTCTCTGTCTTGTTTGCTCCATACAGTGGAATCTTTACTGTATGAGCATACCATAGATATGGGAATATAAGGAAATGAATAGTGGAGATATGAGGGAAATCAAAGAGATCAACAAGGATAAGAGATATGAGCTCTGTTGTGACAAGGGTGAATCTTGTTTCCATAACTATTTCCATTGAATAGTATTAACTATGCATAATACTAGTATTCCTTAAAGTGTAATATTAGTATGCATAATACTAGTATTACTTCTATATTAGTGTCAATCAACTTTGAATGGAATCATAGTATTGAAAGTGAAAACATGTGATGTATGTGAATAGCTTAGATAGAGCCTCTGTTTTTGAGATAGCACGTTTAACTGTATTGATACAACTAAGTAATATGCATAATATATGGATTTGTATTGATTATACCCATAGAGCTAGTATCATATCTTTGAGCTTGAACTTACATATAAACCATATATAACACTAAGTAACGCTTATTGTATATGATAACCACGTTGATATTGAAGTAATACCTAAGCTATATGTAATGAAAACATACTACTTATCACTATTCCACAGTGTTGATTAGGGAAATAAGGGGAATATACACACTACTCAATAATGGTGATAGGTGAAAATAAAGGTAATATCTTATGACACAAGCATTGAAATCAAATACAAGTGTAATACAGGCGTTGATACTTAGTTCCATTACTTTCTAGTGATATCCCATGTAGTTAATAAGAGATAAGATTAATATGACAATACGTATTGATTATAGTAAATACGTAACATGATATCACCTTGTTGAACCTTAAGCTAAGTTGTTCATGTATTACTGATATCATAGTAGTGGAATGTATCTATTCCCCTTGTATTACGGGTTAAGCTATTGCCTTTAGTTCTTATTATATACTTCCCTTTGTAGTTAACAATCATGTTGTTTGCTTATATTCCCTATATTATATCTCATACAACAACCTTTAACTGTAACTGGAAAAATAGGGCAGAGGTTAGTAGTATCCATATTCATTGGACTTACTTCCTTATAGTGATCATTGTTCTGGTACCAGGATGAGATTCACAGTATGGGATGTTATGGAATTATTGGGAAGCAATATCATTGGCTACTACCCAATGAGAGATTCAAACCAGTGTAATCAGTAGTTCATAATCAGATACATTAGACTCATATCAGGAAGTTGTACTCATAGTTAGTTTTGTACTAATCCATATCCAAGTAATGAAAATCAATGGTAATAAGATAATCACTATCATAATTAGTACTAATACACTCTCTCTATGTGAAATTTTAATTAGCTAAGATTCTACTTAGTCAACTTCTAGAGATTTACCTGGAGATCAAATTGACACGACCACCTAACCATTTCAAGATTGTTATTCATATTGGACTAAACATATATAATAGTAATCATAGATAATCCCATTTGACCTGTCCATGGGCATGGATAGGGAAATTTTTGGCCTTGTCCATGTACAGGGACATCCCTGAACCTCCTATAAATTAATAATTTATGAACACAATAGGATGCAGACACAATAGAGTAAAACCAAAGACACAACAATACCTAGACCATATCGGGCACAAACAAGTAGAGGTATAATATGTTTATGAGATGGGATGACAGATCCAAATTTGGACCCATACATGTATAGGGACGAGCTTGAATTCGAGCTTGTCCCATTATTGAAGAACAACATATGCATAAGCTAAACAACATCCAAAGAAGAGCATGATCACATTATTGATCTTCCTTTGGTTTTTTGGTTTATTTTGTTTTTTGTTAAGTACCAAGTTGAGATAATCTGTGATTATTTTCTCTCTTGGGATGGTCCATGAGACCTAGGAGTAGTTAAGAAGAGCATGATCACATTATTGATCTTCCTTGTATGTCGGGATGATAATATCTTATAAGTAAATATCATGAGAATCATGTGGACATTTTTCCATTCAAGAATAACTTAATTGTTGAATTTTTCTTGAAATCACCCTTGTTTGACTTGCGCTCCCTTTAATTGTTGTGTGGATTTTTGGTTTTGTTATTTACCTAAATAAAGTTAGCCTTCTTGACTTTTGAAGAATTTAATTGTTGATTTTGTGTTGAAACCACCCTTTCTTGAATTATGCCCCCCTTAATTGTTGTGTGGGTTTTTGGTTTTGTTCTTTTCTTTTTCCTCAGGAAAGTTAGCTGCCTTGACTTTGGATCCCTTCTCTTGACTTATTTAATTTTTTAATTGTGTGGCTACGACCCCTCTTCTTGGTATTTTCCATCTTGTTGGAGATCTCTTCTTGGTTATTGTTTGGGGATTTTGGTTCTACTTGCTGGTGTCACCCTCCTCATTTTTTTGCTGGTGTCATCCTCTTTGTCTCCTTTATAATGCCACCTTGAGTATGTTTCCATTCTCTTATATTGTTGGTTCCACATGTGTATGTTGTTGGTTATTCTATTGATATTTTACCATAAAAGTTCTCCTTGGAAATTTGTTCCATGTGTCATGATGAGATCTGCCTCGAGGGTTTGATCAATGATACCTTGAAGATTTTTCCGAGCATATATCTAAGAGGATAGTAACAACATGTATCATGTGATATTGTTTCTTGTTTTAGTTTTAAGTAAATATTTTTTCAGTGATTGTTTTTGTCAATGATTATAAAAAATATAGTTGTTCTAGTTTTTTCAACATATGTTCTTAAATGCTTGTGTTATAAATTTAGTATTTCCATTTAATGTTTCTAAAAACTATGAAATTTTATATTTATGAATTTCAAAAGGATATATATTGAGGTGAGATGTCGAGATAGTCTCCAAACATTCCTTGCAAACACTCTAGGCTGTCCCAAGAAGGAAGAAGAGGAACCCCTTCTTCGACTGAGACTCCGAGTGACCAACAACAATCTCATCAGAGGAGATTATTAAACGATTCTATGAATAGATCAAATCGATAATATGCTCAAGAAAGTGCTATGGATGAAACCTTCTTAGATAGGTTGCACGTTGATACTCCTACAACTGAGAATGTAGGGAATACATCAGGAGAAGAAAATATTTTTGGTAATTTTATTTATTTTTGTTGTATTTTTGTGTATTTATATTTATGTCAAGTTAAATGTTGTAAGTACTTTCAAATGTGTGTGTAGATAATGAGTTTAGTGCGAGGGAAGACAATGAAAGAGAGAGTGGGTGTCACAAAGATTCTAATGTTGGTGAAGAGAGTAAAGGTGGATTTAGGAGGCGATGTTATCAAGAAACAAAAGATTACATGCCTACATCCACCTATCCTTCAGTTGTTGGTGATGAGATTCCCTGGGAAAGGATTACTGAAGCAATGACCCTTGAGCGATGCTCAGGTGTTAAAAGCAGGTTGGAAAATGATTTGAGGAGCTTGGATCTCCCTAGGGAGAGTAAACAAAGCTTGCAGATTGTTTTGCATTAATTGAAAAACTTTATGGATGCATATCAAAAGATGGGGCCAACCACTAACAGTTTTATTGATTTGATGAGGTGGCGAAAGTCAGAGATGATGGGCCCTGATAAATGGATTATGGGACGTCGTAAGAAATAAAGTTTCAAAAGAAAACACAATTTTGATGTTCAATTTCAAATATGGGCCAAATCGAAAGATGTTGAAGGTGAAATATTTTAAGCCCCCCAACATAGCAAGACATCTGTATAACAGATTTTTGGCAACATATGGGAAATTTTTGTGGAACGATGAGGTTCCACATTATTTTGCTAGACACTTTTATGTAGATGTTTTCATTGACATGCACCCTGATTATACTAGTCCATCGTCTGATTATTATGGGGTTGGTAAAGGACGAACATATGATAGAAAATGGGCATATCGAAATGTGACATTGCAGAGGCCACCACGACCTTTAGTATCTCACCAAACATGAAAATTTTCTTCACATTCAAAGTTGTGATATTCATCATAGGTTGGCAAAGAAGCTAGGAATGCAATCGAGGAAAATTTCGAATCTATTTTTTATGGTGTTGATGTTGGTTTGAACCGTCATCGAGCGGAAGCTAATTCTTAGGCCATTTATGTTTATAAAATAGATGTGGAGTTAGATACCATGTCAGTAGAAGATCTTAAGGAGTATGCAAATTTTTTTCGTGATGGTTGGAAGGAGGTCATTCAGAATGATGAACCGAACATCAGATTGGTATGTGTTCTAGTAAGTGATTTTTTGATGCATTTTATGATAGTTTACTTTTAATTCTAGATATAGATACATATCATTGTATCTATAGAAATAATTGAGTTGTTATTTTCATTAATTGTAGTTTGGAGATATGTTCAATGAATCTCCAGTAAATAGGGAACTTGATTCCACAAGTTTAAATTTGGATGGGTTGAATCAGGTATGTGTTTTCTAATTTCCACATATGAGCACTTTAGTTGTCCAATCTCCAATCTTTTGAATAATATCAACAATAGGACATTCATAATTTTGTATAAATGTGAACACATTGAATCCTAGATTTAGTTCTTAGTTGTGTTGTTCACAAATGCCTATTCTATTTCCTACTACTTGGGCATGCTTGTCTCAATTCTCATTCGAAGAGTTTGAAGAGGGTGGGAGTTCACAAGTATCATTGCATGTTGAAAAAAATTAGTTATATATTAAAATTGAAAATTGTCATTTAAATTACTAATTTAAAATATGAATGTCTTAAACAACATTTAATTTATTGAATCATTGATTGGCACATCATAAGCATTACATGTTTCAAAATTTAAAACTACAATTTAATGTGTTAAAATCATTTAAATTTAATTTTCAAATTTTCAAATTTGAAATGTGTTATATAGGGTAATGTGGAGAAGAGAGTACCTGAGAGTGTGCTTGAACAAAATGTGGAGAAGAGAGTGCGGGAGATCGAGATTGAGGAGGAAGCATCCATACCTGGGAAGGATGTGTCTATTCATGATGATTCATAAACGTATGTTCATTGCACATTAGTGAGTTTTAATTTTCTTTTATGTTGGGGTTTTATATAAAAGTGTTCAAGATTATTTTTGTTGAATAAGCTTGTATTTTTTACTTTTTTCAATTTTTTCTTTTCTCAAATTTTTAGTTTATCCTTTCCTATTCATAGGGTTACTAAACTAGTGTCTATATAAATTTTCAATGCTTTGATCAATTATTTAGAAATATATAGAACCCCTATATAAGCTTATCATTGTCTTAAATGGTACATTCAAGCTTATTTATGTTTAGATCATGATGAAGACCTAATTTTGAACTTGAAAATTTGATTATTTCATAACACACTCTATCCCACATCAGAAAAGGGGAAGTTTCTAAATTTTATTCGGTTACATTTCTTGCCTTCTTGTCCAAGAATGGCGTAGTATGGACATTTGTGTTTTCTTCATACAACAAAGTGAATTCCTTCTTGTCAGGGTATTGTCAAACTCTTAACTAAATTGGTTACTAACCACAAAAACCAACATTCACATAGATTTACAGATAACCTATGTACGTGCATGATCTCACTTATGTTTATATTATGACGAAGGCATATTTCAAAGAGCATTTGATTATATTTAATATGAATACATCTCAAAGATGAAATATTTAAATGGTTTTTGAAGAATGACTTAATATATGTGCATATTTGTGTTTTCTTCATGTACATGAAAGATTATACGAGAACATCTATTCCACCACAGAAAATGGAGATAAGAGGAGATAAGAATTTTATGGAACTCACATATACTATATGTGAGCTACTATATGTGAGCTATCTCATATATATTAGCTCTTATATAGTATATGTGAGCTAGATGATGAATGATCATCATCATAAAGCACACGTGGAGAGACAACTCGGCACCTTAACGCGCCTTTGAATCATTTCAGAGTATGAAACATTAGCCTTTCCTACAAATATTTCTTGAACTGATTGAAAATTGAAGAAGATCAAAACACTTGGTATTGAATGATCACAAGATATCTGGGAGTTTCACTCCTAGACTTTAATGTAATGGTGCTTAAGGGGTATTTAGATTTTTTGGAGAATAGAGGTAGTCAGAGGGAACCCTAGGAACCTTCCTGTATATGTAGATGCAGTGTATGCCCAACTGAGGTTGTTGGAGGAGTATTGTTACATAATAGGAGGTAGATGCAAGTTAGTTAGAAATCCTTAGAGGAGGAAATAGAAGATAGAATAATTCTTTGAGGGAACCCTAGGAACCTTCCTGTATATGTAGATGCATTGTATGCGCAAATGAGGTTGTTGGAGGAGTATTTTTACTGAATAGGAGGTAGCTACAAGTTATTTAGAAATCCTCAGAGGAGGAAATGAGAGACATAATATTTCTTTGAAGGAACTTGAGAGAGATGAGACTCTGTTATAGTCCAACATGCACATATTGTAATTAGACATTCATTTAAACAGAAAGAAAGAAATTTTTCCTTCATATGAACTTTCTATGTGTTTATGTGTATCTGATGAATGTTATCCGTGTGTGTTTATGGATGTTGTAGATGTATGATACATTTCATATGCAGTAGGAACATATATTTCTCTATCTTTGTCAAGTTTGAAATATTTTTTGGGGTTCATAGGATGTGCAAGGAGTGCATAATAGAACATTGGAGGTTCAGTAGCCAACGCAAGGAGTGCGCATTTGAACTCTGTGGATTTAGAAAAGAATGTAACAGGAGGGCGCACCAGAGTGATAAGAACTCAGGGGAAGCCTCTAGGTTGTTGAACACCTTAGAGGAGAAATTGTACTGTAGAGGAAGCACAGAGAAACAAAGTCATTGATAACTATGTATATCTCTACTGAGTGGGAATCGAGCAGGTGCAATCATGCACAGGAGAACTCTCTATCGATTTCAAAGAGAAGAGTATCAAAGGAAGGTATACACAGAGTTGTTTAATACTCTGTAAGCTCTGCAAGTGTTCATTGTGAAAAAATTTTCAAGAAGGCACAAGAATCCATTTGAGGAGTAAAGGGACTGAAACCTTAGAACTTGAGTAAGAAAAATCTCAAGAGAGATAGCGCAAGAAGTGCGCACAAAAGTGAATTTATTTCAAGTTCACAAGTTGAGGAGGAGTAGTGCAAGTTTGCATGCAAAGCGCAAGTGTGCACTAGAGCTAAGGTCAAATTTAATTGTCAAAGCTCAGGAAAGTGTTGAGTTACTAAAAGGGAACCAGAAAATTCCTTTGAAGGAAGCAAAAGGGTCAAGACCCTTTAGATTTCTGAGCCAGTTTGAATCTCAGAAGAGATAGCACGAGGAGTTTGTAAGAGTTGGACTTATTCCAAGTCCCAAGCTTAGGAGGAGAAGCTCAAGTTGAGACCCAATAATTTAGGCTCGCAACAGAAGGTTCAGAATCCGAATCCTTTGAACACTTGCAATTTTTCCCCATTTTGGAAGAATGAAGAAGTTGAGGAGGAAGAGAAACACCAGCCATTAGATTAGTTGCAAGAAGAGATCTATACAGTTCGATCTACATCCAGACATCAGAAGGATAATGCCCAGGAGAAGAATAGATCCCAGTCATTGGATATGAGTGTGAGGGATAGACATCCGTTGGATCCAGGTAAAGTGCACGAGACTTAATTCCTATGAGAGTGCATAAGAGAGAGGACTTGATGAAGTCCCAAAGTGAACAGGGTCCATCCATCGTCAAGGTTGAAAGGTGGTGCAAGATCCATAACTCTGGAGCAAGAGCAATTTAGAGGTTTTGTTTTCAAGGAGCAAAATAAATCGTCGAATAGCCGAAGAGCTGAAGTAGATCCTGGTCATTGGTCACTAGGGGGAATGTGTCAACATATTTGAGACTTTGAGTGAAAGAACTTCGGGAGGAATGAGTGTGTAGGAGTCTGAAACTCCTGAAGCCTGAAGAGATGAAGTGGATAGTGGCCGTCAGATCAAGGGGGAGAAACTTGTCAAGATATCATGTACCTCAGGTGGAAGTACTTGAGGAGGAAGAAAGTGATGAGAGTTTGAAACTCCCAAAACCCAAAGTGCCGAAGTCACTCATAGTTGTTGATCGTGAAGGAGGTACGTGTCAATAGATCATGGACTCTGGGTGAAAGCACTCTGGAAAAAAGAGAGCTTGAAGTTGAGACTTTCAAAGGCCGAAGTTCTGAAGTGGACCAGAGCCATTGATTTGAGGAGGACGCATGACAGAAGATCTGTCACTTCAAATAAAATTCACTACGGGAGAAAAAGGATTGCGTTGAACAAGAACTCCTGAAGGAAGGAGAGCCAGAGTTCATCTGAGTCATTCGTTTGTTGGGGACATGTGTCATCATATCTTCCACTTTGGAAGATAGTCACTTCAAAGGAAGTAAGGATGTAGAGTTTGAAACTTTTGAAGCCCGAAGGGAGAAATCCATCGTAGTCGTCGATTTGGAAGGAGGGAACACGTCGATAGATCTGGGGATTTGAGAGTGAGTGCGAAAGGAGGAAAAGGGTCACTAAATGAAATTTGAAAAAGGAAGAAAAAGGATAGACCTCAACCGTCAATCAAGAGGCAATGCTTGAGATCACAAGATTGATGGTCGTACTTAATTGTGAGGACAGAAGGTGCTCGGGTTTTAAAAATCTTGCAGCAGGTCAGAATTGAAACCATGGTATTTCCAGAGGGATATGTGGAAGTTGCTAATGAATTGTGGGATAAAAGCAGTGCGGTCTCAAACCACTCTAGGCCTCCCCGCAATCATGTGTTTACATGAGGGCACAACACGAGGTCATATGTGAAGGAAAGGACCTAGCGACGGGAGATAGTGCATGTTATTTAAAGTATTTGAAGAGTCCAGGCAAGAGCCTGTGGGTTTGACAAAACCTACACTTTGAAGGAAAGGGTACCTGTGTAGATTGACTTGGGTATAATAAAGGCCTGAAGAGTTGATCTGACTCATCATATTGAAAGATCCTAGACCAGGAGGTCGAGCAGCCCCGAGGAGAGAAGGGGGGGGGGTCTGCATCAAGTGGTATCAGAGCCTAATTTCATCTGTAGATTTCAGGAGACAGAGACAAAGGAGATAGTCTGATAACATCAAGTAGTATCAAAAAATTGAATTTGTCTGTAGACAACAGGAAAAGGGAGAAGACATAATATTGATGCTCTGTGAGAAGGATTGTTTCAAGTGTGCAACAACAAATTGGACATCGAGGTAGGCTACATGGAAAAGTTGGAAATGATTTGTGTAATAGAATAATGCACAGACTTTCTTGGAGGGAAAGAAGAGGGTGAAAATGGATACTGAAGGCCATCGATGTGGTCAAGACATGGACCACTAGTAGAAAAACAAAGCTGAGATAGAAAAATAGCTCAAGGAGATCAGATTAGGAATGGAGAGGCTGACATTGAAGATGCAGTAGGAGGAAAAGGTACAGTGGAAGTACGAATGGCCTTTGAAGAGAAAAGTGAATTGGCATGTCCAGAAGTTGTTATCCATAAGACAACAAAAAGCAGTGAGAAAGTGGTTGAGGCATGCTGAAAACCTCAGTGGTTGAGGCATCCTAATGTGTGTTTATGTGTATCTGATGAATTTTATCTGTGTGTGTTTATGTATGTTGTAGATGTATGATAGATTTCATATTCAGTAGGAAGATAGATTTATCTATCTTTGTCGAGTTTAAAATATGGTTTTGGGTTCTTAGGCTATGCAAGGAGTTCACAACAGAACATTGGAGGTTTTTTGGACAGCGCAAGGAGTGTGCATCTGAACTCTGTGGAGTTAGAAAAGAACGTTCCAGGAGGGCACACCAGATTGATAAAAACTCAAGGGAAGCCTCTAGGTTGTTGAATACCTTAGAGGAGAAACTATGCAGAGGAAGTTGTTATTAGATAAATCGGTAAATGCAGACATAAACTAATCTCCCTAGATCCACCTAGATCTATAACAAAACATGAAAGGACATGGCGCTTTCCCTAGGCTCTAATCATCGAATTTACTACCAAACAAAAGACGATAGACATACCTTGAAATGTCACTTCCTTATGTCATTGTTGTTCTTGTTTCGCTCTGGTGCTCTTGTGATATGGATCCTGCAATGAAACAAAAACCAACCAAATTAAAAGAAGTAGAAGTATATTCAATGATGACCTATGCATATGATCAAGAAATTATGCAATAAAATAGAGATAATTCTATGGGAAAGAAACATGCCACTGTATTATATTAATAATAGGAAGAGAGATTACAACCGGATGCCTTTATGTCATAAGGTTCCTTCCAATGATTCCTTGCTTCCCACACACTTCTTTCTCCAAGGATTCCGATACCATGGATCCGATAGTTACTCACAATCTATCTTGATAAAGCAAAGCTCAAAGCCAATCTAACCAAGCTAACAAGCTCAAGAAATTTCCAACCCAATCAAGCTCCAAATCCAACTCCTAACCCTTTCCATGAAAGCTCCTCTCCTTTTATAAGCTAAAGAGGATAAGGTGAGGAGGTTAGGATGATCCCACTAAATCATGAAAGTGAGTAAGATCCAAACCATTCGGAGGAAACCTCACCATAGACACTTCTCCTTCTAGAAGAATAGAGAAAATGATCATTTTTCCCGTGTACGAAGGCCACCACGACCTGGATATAGTGCATCCTGTGGAAATTCCATGCCCTAGATATAGTGCCGCCTGTGGAAATCAAGCATTTCCGCACCCTATCTATGGTACAGCCCACGGAAATCCTCAAAAATAGGGTTTTTACAAAGGAAAACACAACTTCTTCTCTTAGGGAAAGTTCTTCTCCCTTCTTTCTTTAGGAATTCAGGCCACTGACCCCTCTAAAGGAAACATATAGGTTTACATCATTAATGGTCATAAGGGTGATGAAAATAATGTGTAACAGAGATCCCCCCAAAGTATGAAGTTAGAATAGAGTGATAGTTGAAATACTTTGTCGAGTGTGTGTAGGGAACAAGGAAGATGTCGGTCAGAAACCTTCCAACAAACAAGGAAATACAGTACAATAATATATCATCACTGAGGTACGCATTCCCATACTTAGAATACAAATGACTCAAAGAATAAATGTCGACATGCGAATATCCATGTCAATTAATAGAGGTCATGGCCACCAAACATACACTGTGGATCCATGCCAATATGACTCAAATCTGAACATAGCCACCAAAAATACATTGTGGAACTATGTGTTAAAGACTCAAATTTGAACATATCCATGAGACATACAATGTGGATCTGTGTAACAATACAATCTAAATATACTCCAACGCAACCTGAATCTGTGAGAAAATATTCAGGGTATTCATCTCCACCACTCTATAGTATGAATCTAACCATGAGAATACATATGTTGAAGTCGAACATGGTAGAAACCACTTGATTACCGGTCATTAATGAATACTGTTAATAAGTGTGAGGGAAATCATCATTAATGTCAATGAATCCCAAGGTACACTAGTACAATCCAACGAATGTGAATTAATGAGATGAGGTTGAACACTCGATGGAATCTTCTGATCAGGGGTCAATAATGGAAACCCATTGTCAAAAGCGAGGAAACCTGCCATTGAGGCATGAAAGTTCCAAGGTACCAATTAGTTTCTAAGTCTAATTCCTGGATAATGAGTTGAAGTCGACAGGAAAAGACTTGTCACAGGAGGGCCTTAATGTATCCCACATCAATGACATGAAATAGGTAACAAGATTTGATGTAGATCAGAGTAACAAGTGATTTAGGACTGACTCGGGGATGGTTGATGCAATAGAAGGCTTAAAAGACTGTAGAAACGACAAACACAATAGAAGGATTTCTGGGTTGAACTTCTCTTTGAACATATTGATGACACAACAACTATCTTGGAAACATTGACTCAACAACAGGGATCACAAACCGATTTGTAATCTTATAAAGGAGTATGATCAAGAGACACGTGGATTTTCCCAACCTAGACACAAAGCAAGTGAAAGGGTGTAAGGTTCAAAGGCAACTCTTCCATGAAATATAGGTTTAAACACATTGCTTTACCAAATTTTCCCCCACCATTTTTGGTGAGTACCTCTTTATTTTTACGCAAGCTCGACGAGGATAAAATATGCTTGTAAATGTAATCTCATCCTTCGGACGAGTCCTTCAGAGTGTGTTTAACAAGCCCTAAGAAGGAGTGGTTCGGTTCCATATGGGCCTTTCGATGTTTGTTTAATGAGTCCAAAGAAAAGAAACTCAGGGGTTTTTTGTGTTTAGAGTCTGAAAAACACTTAAAGAGAACTCTGTTAGTTCCTTTTTCATAAGTTAGTTTGATGAGACCGAAAAAGTGATAACCTATCGCCCATCAAATATTTTCTTCAAATGATTTTACGAGCGTGAAAAGAACAAGATCGCTTGGCAATCTTTTCATGTTTAGAGAGTCTGAAAAGATATTAAAGGGAACTCCAGGGGGTTCCTTTTTCGTATAACCTTTACGAGTCCGAAAAAGTGATAAAATTATACTCGATTACATTCTCATTGATTTACGAGCATGAGAAAGAACAAAGACTAAGCTCGAGATTGTTTTCATTTTTACACAAGATTTAAAACAAAACAAAACAATGCTTGGGATAGATTTTATTTTTTCACGAGATTAAAACTAAACAAAACTATGCTTGGACCTGGTTTCATTTTTACACAAGCTTGAACCAGAGGAAACTATGCTTGGTCTTGGTTTCATTTTTACACAAGCTTGAATCCAGAGGAAACTATGCTTGAGGTAGGTGGTTTCATTTTTACACAAGCTTGAACCATAAAAAACTATGCTTGGGACTTCCCAACACATTATCCATAGTTGGTTGGTACTTAGCCCCCATCTTAAGAAGCTAGAGTTTTAACTTCAACATGAAGTCCAAAGGTTGGAAGCATTTCCCCCCAAGCTTCGTCTCATCCAACTGTAAAGGAGAATGGAATGAAGCTTCAAATACTAGTTGAAGGACTTGATTCAAATGGAGAGGGGGACGTTGTTTCATGTTTTAATGAGCTTGACATAGGATAAGAACTATGCTCAAGAATCCAGGTTCAATCCCTAGACCTCTATTTCATTTTTTAACGAGCTTGACACAGAAACATGAACTATGTTCATAACCTCTGTTTCATTTTTTAACGAGGTTTTCGAAGAGACGTAAAACTATCCTCGTAACAGGTTTCATTTTTTAACGAGTTTGAAATCATAAAATCATGCTCAAAGCTAATTTCATTTTTTAACGAGCTTGAAATCAGAGAACCATGCTCAAACTCAGTTCTTGATCACGGCTTCCAAGAGGACAATGCTCTGGAAGGACACCATGTCAAGGGAAAAAACTCAATCATGGCTTCCAAGAGATCTTCATTTGACAGGAGAAAAACACTTTGGAAGGAACACATATCGAGGGTCGCGATAGGGGTAAGGAGGCCAGGATATAATAGCCCTATCGAAGAGGTCACCATGTTAACTACCGAATCTAAGTCATTGTCATCAGTATTTGAAGGCACGGGAGACAAAACCACATAATTTACCTATGGTAGGAGTGATACCATCGGCATATAAGAACCACTTAGGGAGGTAATCTAGTCAGGACCAATGAATGAAAGTTGATCAATAGTCACCATTCTTCCATTGTGAGGGAAATATATCACACGAAAAAGAGTGGACACAATAGCTTTCATGGCATAGACATAATCCCGCCCAATGAGTAAAGAGAAATCCAAGGGGTCTTGGACTACCATGACATCGATAAAGACAGTTTTCTCTCCCAAAGTTACATAAAATTGAGGAAGGGTCTGATTGGTTCTTTTGTTAAAAGCTAACAGATTCTGCGTAACCGGCGCAAGCTGAGGACAACCCAAAGCTTACCAAGAAAAAGGGGACAAAATACTAATGGACACACCTTCATCTATCAATGTCTAAGGAATGTCCCGACCACAAACTTGCACTGTAATCTGGAAAGGAATGTGAGAGGGAAGACGAGGTCCAGTTAGCACACCCCAATCAAAACGGATGGCCTTATTACTTGGAGGGGGTTCCATGGGAGAAGGAGGAATACCCCCCGACACGGTAGAGTCTATATCAACGAGAAAAATGTGGGCAGTATCAAGTTTACTCTCTAGCGAGAGAGTGGGATCGACCGATGACAAGGTCAGATTGACTAGTTGGGTTTCATTCTCCAAGGGGAGAATGGGGTCGACAGGTGGAGATGGGTCGACTGCTTGGGTTTCACTCTCTGGTGGGAGAGTGGGATTGACCAAGGATGGGATTGGATCAACCACTTGGGGTTTCACTCTTTAACGGGAGAGCGGGATCGACCGAGGATGGAATCAGATAGACCACTTGGTCTACTGGTTCACCTAAGGATGTGACCAAATTGACCACTTGATCAACCGGACTGACCGACGGGGGAATCATATTGATCATTCCATCAATTATAGGTGGGTCAATAGTAAGCTTGCGATAAGTGGCTGGAAGTTGAGGTTGTGAAATAGTCATTTCTTCTAGGAATTTCGAGGCTTCTTCCATATGAGGGAAAAGATGAGTTAGATGACACCCTTTGCATAACATACATGGAAACTTGGGTCTACTTTTATTCTTCCCAACTATATCATGACTAGTTTATGGGAGGTCATCAGCATGTTGTTCAGAGGTTGATGACACGAGTTGGCAAGGGTGCATAGACCATGCTTCTATAACCTTGGATAGACCGGGGAAATCCTTAAGAAGATGGCTACCCTTACAAAGACTGCAAGGGTACTTGGAATTACGGGTTGTTTGGGTGTTCTTGGTATCATCAAAACTCCCAACACGATCAACAGTAACTGGTTTCTTTCCAACATGTCCAGCTGTGGTTGGAAGTTTGGACCCTTTCATATTTTTCTTCTTATTATTCTTCTTTTCTTCTTCTTCTTATTCACCGAGTTACTATCTTGAGAGTTTTCACTCGATGAAGAAGATGAAATGGAAGAAGACCTTGCAAGTGGAGAAGGTGAAGAAGATCTTACTGGTGAAGAAGGTGAAGGATCAACATGAGGTTGATGCTCTTGAGGGGAAGTGCTTATAAATGAAACACTATCTGCATTCAGGACTACTTGAGTGGAAAAAAACCATACCGGTAATCCAATTGTGAGACCTGGAAGGCTCAAAGTAGCGATGTGAGGAGGACCAATGTTTTCGTAAGAAGGAAAAACAAAAGGTTCCCCTGGAGTAGAGTTTCCTTCATTGGTCATTTCAGGAACTAATGCCATGAAAAACAAAAATCCAATCTAGAGTCCACTAGGGAAAATAAATAGCACACGTTAAAAATATAGTAAGCAAGCAAGAAAACAAAACCTTCTCACAATGAGCTCACTAGTTGGTGATGAAATCCAATGTCTCGGGAACAAAGTAAGAAGGGGTTGAGATAGAGTAGGTTGAAAAGTTACGTTGACGACCTGCTTAACGAACTTACACCCTGGTGCAATCTCCCACACATAATCGTGGGTATACCCTCCAAGGATCCCATGTGAGTTTGGCCAATGTCGATTCCAGGTACCGTGAAGACTTGCCCCTCCACGGTTACCTCGTGTAAAGACCCTAAAGAGATAGGCCCCTAAGGTTACCAATTACTACAGTGATGCCTAGGGAAACAACCTAGAGTTTGATCCACGCGCAAGGGTAGGGTATCTAGCCTGAAATCAACTTGAAAGGCTTCCACTCATCATTGTGGGTATACCTCTCAAGCGACCCCCATAATACGTGCAACCTCTACACCAAGACCAACAAATCAGGGTGAGTAACTCTGCCAATCTCAATGCGACCTTGTGATTGACCCTTGTGTTAGAAGGGCTTCCCAGGAAAAAATGTAATAAGTGGATTTATCGCTCCCTAACTCAAGATTATATGTTTGTTTATAGCTTTGAAAAGTTATATTTCACACCTATTCCAAATCCCTACAACTAATCTAATGTAGGTTTGCTACCAGAAAGTATAAAAATGTCTAATCAATTTTTATAAGCGATTTATTTTATGGCTGTTGTTACTCAAGAGGAAAATGGCGTGAACAATATTGTGTTTGTTCCGACTCGAAAGTTATGCAAAGAGATGAAGATGCAATATTTTCATTTTGATGAAAGCTATGCTACGAGAAGGAGAAAACATGTATCATTCCCAGATGCACAATGTCCCAAAAATTTCTAAACTCACTGATATCAAGATTTTCAAGAAATGAGACAAATAGATTGTACACCAATACACGATTCACGACCCCCCCGACCATGAGGGGGAAATTTTTTAATAATTTAAGACCAAAAATTATGCAATTTCACTACTTCAAATGTAAATATGCCCCCAATCTAATACAAAGAAAGAAATAAGATTTTTGTTTCAAAGATAGCTAAAAGAAATAGCAAATCACTTTAAAACAAAAAACAACCCAAATAAAGTTTCTCTTTTACTGCAAGTTATTCAAAAAAAAAAGTGTTCTTTTCACTAAACAATTCTGAAGAAAAACAAGGCTTTGTAACTGAAAGACACTCAAAGGAAGAGATCAAATCTTTCAAAAGAAAACAAAGCAAAGATGGATAAAAGAAGCTCAAGAACTATCAAGTAGACTATAAACAAATCATAATCAAACTCAAAAATTCACCCCAAAACCAAATCCAAGGTCTGGGTAAGGAAAACCATCAAAAATCAAGAATTTCACAATTTTCGCAGGCTGGAAGACTAGTAGAGTGCAGAAATCACTGATTTCCACGGGCCAGATATGGGTAGAGAGCGACATTTCTACACTGGTCAAAATAGGTAGGGTGCATAAATCCTAATTCGCCGCACTGTCCCTCAAAGAGGGGTGCGGAAATCAAACAAAAATGGAAAAAATTAAAAATTGAGAAGGTTTTCCAGTGAAGTTTAACAGTCAGAGAGTCAAGCTGGATCTTTCAGTGACTCAGAAAATAGAAACCAAGCAATCAAAGAAGGAAAACAAGGAAAACTAGGAAAACATTTGTTTCCCCAGTGGAGTCACCAATTTTTTTATTGGATAAATCGGTAAATGCGGACATAAACTAATCTCCCTAAATCCACTAGATCTAGAACAAAACACAATAGGACATGGCGCTTTCCCTATGCTCTAATAATCGAATTTACTACCAAACAAAAGATGATAGACATACCTTTAAATGTTGCTTCCTTATGTCTTTGTTGTTCCTGTTTCACTCTGGTGCTCTTGTGATACTGATCCTGCAACGAAACACAAACCAACCAAAGTGAAAGCAGTAGAAGTATATTCAATGATGACCTATGCATATGATCAAGGAATTATGAAATAAAATAAAGATAATTCTATGGGAAAGAAACATGCCACAGTATTATATTAATAATAGGAAGAGAGATTACAACCGGATGCCTTGATGTTGTAAGGTTCCTTCCAACAATTCCTTGCTTCCCACACACTTCTTGCTCCAAGGATTCTAATACCATGTTCTGATAGCTACTCACAATCTATCTTGACAAATCAAAGTTCAAATCCAATCTAACCAAGCTAACAAGCTCAAGAAATTTCCAACCCAATCAAGCTCCAAAACCAACTCCTAACCCTTTCCATGAGAGCTCCTCTCTTTTTATAAGCTAAAGAGGAAAAGGTGAGGAGGTTAGGATGATCCCACTAAATCATGAAAGTGAGTAAGATCCAAACCATTCGGAGGCCACCTCACCATAGAAACTTCTCCTTCTAGAAGCATCGAGAAAATGCTCATTTTTCCCACATATGAAGGCTACCGTGACCTGGCTATAGTGCAGCCTGCAGAAATTTCGTGCCCTAGCTATAGTGCAGCCTGCAGAAATTTCGTGCCCTAGCTATACTGCAGCCTGCAGAAATTTTGTGCCCTAGCTATAGTGCAGCCTATGGAAATCAGGCATTTGCGCACCCTAGCTATGGTGCAGCCCATGGAAATCCTCCAAAATAGGGTTTTAAAAGAGGAAAACACAACTTCTTCTCTCAGGGAAAATTCTTCTCCCTTCTTTCTTTAGGAATTCAATCCACTGACCCCTCTGAAGGAAACAAATAGGTTTACATCATTAACGGTCATAGGGGTGACGAAAATAATGTGTAACATAAGAAAAAAGAAACAGAGTCATTAAGAACTTTGTAGAGCTCTGTCGAGTGGGCATCGAGCAGGTGCAAGTGTGCACAAGAGAACTCTTTGTCGAGTTCAAAGAGAAGAGTATCAAAGGAAGGTACTCACAGAGTTGCTAAATACTCTATAAGTTCTGCAAGTGTGCATTGAGAAAACTTTGTCGAGAAGGTACAAGAATCCCTTTGAGGAGTAAAAGGACTGAAACCTTAGAACTTGAGTAAGCAAAATATCAAGAGAGACAATGCAAGAAGTGTGCACATGAGTGAATTTATTTCAAGTTCACAAGCTTAGGAGGAGTAGTGAAAGTTTGTACGCAAAGCACAAGTGTGCCCCAGAGCCGAGGTCAAATTTAATTGTCAAAGCTTAGGAGAGTGTTGATTTTCTGAGAGGGAACCAAAAAAGTCCTTTGAAGGAAGAAAAAGAGATTAGACCCTTTAGAGTTATCAGCCAATTTGAAGCTCATAAGAGATAGTGCGAGGAGTGTGCAAGATTTGGACTTATTCCAAGCACCAATCTCAAGAGAAGAAGCTCAATTCAAGACCCAAGCATCTGGGCTCACAATAGAAGGTTCACAAGCCGAAGCCTTTGAACACTTGCAAATTTTCCCCATTTCGGGAGAACGAAGAATCTTAGGAGGAAGATAAACATCAGCAGTCAAATAAACTATAGGAAGAGATCTCGATTGTTCAATCTACTTCTAGACATCAGAAGGAGCACACCGAGGAGAAGAACAGATCCTAGATGTTGTATCTGAGTGCAAGGGATCGACATCTGTTAGATCCAGGTAAAGTGCACGAGCCTTAAGTCCTTTGAGATTGCACAAGAGAGCGGACTTGCCGAAGTCCCGAAGTGAATAGGTACTACCCATAATCAAGGTTGACAGATGGCGCAAGATCCATAACTCCGAAGCAATATCACTTCGGAGGTTTTTTGGTCAAGGAGCAGGCTAAATCACTGAATAGGCGAAGAGACAAAGTAGATCCTGGTCGTTGTTCGCCAGGGTGGTATGTGTCAACGGATCTAAGATTTTGGGTGAAAGAACTCCAAGAGGAACAAGTGTGTAGGAGTCTGAAACCCCCGAAGCCCAAAGAGTCGAAGTGGATAGTGGTCATAATATCAATGGGTATACACGTGTCAAGAGATCGTGTACTTTAGGTGGAAGTACTTCGAGAGGAAGCAAGTGCTGAGAGTTTGAAACTCCCGAAACCTAAAGTGTTGAAGTCACTCATAGTCGTTGATCGTGAAGGAGGTACATGTCAACAGATTGTGGGCTCCGGGTGAAAGCACTTCGGGCAAAAGAGAGCATGAAGTTGAGACTTCCAAAGGTTGAATTCGCAAAGTGGACCAGAGTTGTTGATTTGAGGAGGATGCATGGCAGAAGATCTGTCACTTCAGAAAAAAGTCTCTCTGGGAGAAAAAGGAGTGCGTTGAACAAGAACTCTCGAAGGCCGGAGAGTCGAAGTTCATTTGAGTCATCCTTTTGTTGGGGACAGGTGTCAATAGATATTCCACTTTGAAAGATAATCACTTCGGAGGAAGTAAGGATAGAGAGTTTGAAACTCCCGAAGACCAAAGGGAGAAATCCATCGTAGTCGTCAATTTGGTAGGAGGGCACACGTCAATAGATCATAGGGATCTGAGAGTGCATGTGAAAGGAAGAGAAGGGTCGTTGACTGATAGTTTACTAAGGGAAAAATAGGATAGACATCGGTCGTCGATCAAGAGGAAACGATCGAGATCACAAGATCAACGGTCGTGCTTAGTAGTGGGGAAAGAAGGTGCTAAGGTTTTAAAAATCTTATAGCGGGGCACAATTGAAACCATGGTAATTCTAGAGGGATACGTGGAAGATGCTAGTGAATTGCGGTGTGGTTAAAAACCACTCTAGGCCACCCTGCAATCACGTGTTTATGTGAGGGCACAACCCAAGGTCATATGTGAAGGAAAGGACCTAGCGAGGGGATCTAGTGTCTATTATTGAAATTCTTCGAAGAGGCCAGGAAAGAGCCCGCGGGTTTGACAAAACCTGCACTTTGAAGGAAATGGTACCTCTGTAGATTGATTGGGGTCTAATAAAGTTCCGAAGAGTCGATCTGACTCAATATATTGAACAATCCTAGACCGGGAGGTCGAGCATCCCGGAGGAGAGAAGGGGGGGCTCTGCATCACTAGCTCACATATAATTTCAAAGATCATTTGATTATATGTAATATGAATACATCCCAAAGATGAAAGATTTAAATGGTTTTTGAAGAATGACTTAATATATGTGCATATTTGTGTTTTATTCATGTACATGAAAGATTATATGAGAACATCTATTCCACCACAGAAAGAGGAGATAATTATTTTCTGGAAGAATGGTTTTTAAAATGGAGATTTGAGAACTTTCATAGATATAAGTAATTTCTTGGAAGAATGGATTAATATGGAAATTTATGATTCCTTTAATTTGAAAGGGCATTATGGAATTTGATTATATGAGAACATCTATTCCACTGCAGAAGAGGAGAGAAGTATTTTACTGCTAAGGAGATTAGTATTTTACTTCTAATGAGATTAGAATTTTACTGTTGAGTAAATAAGATCAACTAGGATGAGAATTTCACCTTAAGAATTTGGGACTTTATCCACAAGGAGATAAGTATTTTATTGGAAGAATGACTTAATATGGAGATTTGTGAACTTTCTGCATACACATTTCTATATTTATTTTTAGATTATTATCTAACTCTGAACACAAAAATTTCTTACCAAGAACACAATTTTTCTCTTTAATTTTTTTTAAGATTTTAGATAAGATTTTACAGATTGTTTAAATCATGTATGCTTAATGTGGAGAGTAACTATTTTGGAAGTTTTGGAACTTTGTGATGGAAGTTTGTTTTAAAAAAAGTGTCAAAAAAGTGTAATAAAAAGAGAGGGAAAATCTTAAATTTGTTTAACTCTGGTTGGGTATGTTATTATTTCTCATTGTTTATTTAATATTTAGTTTAAGTATATATGCTAATATGTGTTATTTGTTTTTTTTATTATTGTTTTTTATTGTTACAGATGTTTAAATTATATTTGGTGGAAAATATGTATACATTCTATTTGGTGGAAAGGAATATGTTGGAGGATGAGACTTAAATCTTTTGGTATGTATGCCAATTTTTATTTAATTACAACTTGTTTTATTTATCTAAAATGGTACATGTGTACATTTTATTTTAAATTTGTACATATATTTTATTGTAAATTTTTAATTTTTGAATTCTGTTTTCTTTTGCAGGTTTGAATTGCAGGTATGAAGTGATCTATCCTAAAGTGATGACTTAAAGTCCAGAATTTTGGAGTTAAATGTCTTAGTTTTTGTTATCATCCTAAAATGGATGTGGAACCTATGTATTTAGCGGTGTAACTATTCAAACTTTGATTATATATATATATATATATATATA
>JZKD02S1583910.1:320101-335547 GCA_000966675.3 Picea glauca
ACATGTTGATTACAGGTTGTTTGGCACAGGTTGGTGCATGGTTGATGCTCTTGTTTATGGTACAAATTGATATTTGTTGAGGATTGTTGCCTCATCTCAGTTGGTGCTGAGAATGTAATTTGAGTCTTTCATATAGAGCTGGTGCTCTTGTAGAGTTGTACTCTATTCAGTTGTTGCTGAAAAACCCCCGGATTGAAGTCCATAATAAAAAGAAAATTTGTACATGCATCTTGTGTTCCTTGTGTTCCTTGTGGAGATGATTTGTTGATGATATATTGTTGATATATTTTGCTGATATGTATTCACATATAACTGATTATTAATGACAGCAATGCGTAATGAGTAAATTTCGAATGCTAACTAATGTGTTTTTTGTAAGAGAGAAGTTTTGGGGAAAAAATCCCCACACTCATTCACCCCCCCCTCTAAGTGTGGTAGGTGTGTCCAACAGATGTATTTAAATTTTTTCTAAGCCATCAATAGTCCCTTATAATGACATGGAAATGGGTCCTGGTTTTCATATGAAGTTATCCTCTTCATATGAAAAGCATTGAACAATAAAATTGCAAATAATGAACGCAAATCATATATGTTGTAAATTGGTTACATGCATTAAATTATTTGTGTACACGATTTGGATAATTTGTAGGATTAAAGTATAATGATCCAAAGTATAGGTCAATTTAGGTTCCCTAGATACAATCTATAAGTTCTTTCCTTAAATTATAAATAAGGCTTGGTAAACTTTATAATTCATAAAAAAATACAACTTTTCTTAATTGAATGGACCATGAAAGTAAGCTAAACTGGAAATGATTATAGAATCCTAGATATTCATAAATATGTGTACTTTCAATGCAAAATACAAAATTATGGAATGTACATGTCACTTGTTAGAAGAAATCGTAATGGTATTCTATCTTCAATTATTCGTTCATGATCGACTTTGGACATTTTCCATTTTCTAACTTTTGTTTTTTTCTTGATTGAAATTTTGTTAACTTTATGCGCGTTGCACATACCAAATGACTATATTGACAACCTATGACATCTGATTGGTAGTCTTGAAAGTGAACATGACTATCAGCTAATGGATTTCTTGAAAAAAATATCCTTTCAATACAAGGACCCTCTTTCATATATAAAACCGTTACCATCAAAATCTTATAATAACCTCGTCTTTTGTTTTGTGCATCGCATCAAATAATATTTCATGTTTTTAGTGTTGTAGGTGCAACCATGACAAAGACATCTCCTGCAAATAATTCGATATATTGGACAACAAAAAGTTCGTATTAGATTATCACAAAAGTACATCTACAAGTTATTTGAAAAAATTTAAACATAAAAATTATCTTCTCTAACAAGATAAGAAACTATATCGTCATCAATTGACACTATAGTTTCATTTGATTCCATCTCCTTTGAGCTTGCAAGTGGAATTTTCCCTTTTATATTAAGTTCGGTATGTCTCCAAGCTTTAACATATTCTACATTTTCGTTTTCGCAAATCTCTATGGATTCTTTGTTCTCTATGAAAACTTAACAAAAACAAGAATCATTTCTTCTATCAAATGCAAACACATTTTGATGGCATTTTGTTTTAAATGAATGCATTTTTGTTGTCCCGTGTATTGTATCGGCTTCATATGGGATTGATCTATTTACATCTTGGATTCCAACATACCAAAAAAACAAGCACAAGACAATAACTTGTTAACCTGAAATCTCTCAAGAAAATGATTAAAGATTGAATATAAATTTGAAGACGTGAATAAAAATATCATGTGTACATGTGTAACATGTATATATAGACACAAATATGCACATCCCTTGACAGATTATTTTCATGGCTTAGCGCCATTTTTCAGCATTCAACAAATTGATCAGTGGATTCAAATCGATTGTCATGAGGGTTCATCTGATACCTTCGAAGTGCTCATTTTACAAATGCCCCTGCATCATCGTGCTCTCATTTTCCATGACCAGTCTAAAAAAATCTAAAAATGTGTAATGTTTGATTTTTTATGAAGACGACACAAATAATAGAATGATCGTGAATATTTGAATTTACTTGCACACCCATCTGACCATATCCAATGTCGATTGAATATGATTCTGCGTTCTTTCAATAAATTATAAAATTTATCAAAACAATGTTGTACATAATGTGTGTCATGTTCTCGATCATCACTTATATAAAAGTGATATTCTTTAATAACATGTCGATCGTCGTTGGTGATTTCTATGTTATCAAGACTCTGTTGAGCATGTCTATATAGAACATGGAAAAATATAGTTAATTGATCAAAATGATAATATTCACTCTGTATTTATTTTTTTCCAGCGAATGTGTAATTCTCTGCAAAATCAATTACCGACAAAATTTTCCCTGGTGGAAACACTTCACGGGATTGTTTGAATTGTAGGTCTTTCCATCAAGCTCTATGTGAATTCTTGGTGTATTTATAAATTTATTCCTCATACTTTTACAAAAAATCTATCACATAGATTTTGTGTACCTTCAAATCGATCCTTTTGGAAATAACATTTGAAGAATGTGGAGCCGTGTTCTTGATATATTCATATCTCTTCCAATTGAATGTTATATTAGAAAATGATCGATCATTCATATCAATAGGATACTTTGAGTGAAACAAACTTTGATTTCCACAACGATCACATTTCTTTCCACCAACACATTGTTTTTGGTAAAATAATTCATCACCTTCTCTTCACATAGAATTTTAGATATAAAAGCATGGAATGTGGAAAGAGGAGGTGAACTTGGCCATAAACTTTTACCAAAATCAAGAAAATTTTCATAATATAACTCAAATTCCACATGATAACGAAAACAACAAGTGTCAGGAACAATGATGGGTCTAACAAACCATGGTTTTTTTGCGCAAATGTATTGATGGAAATTTTAATTTCTTTGTGCTCTTCTTTGAACTTATTTAACAATTCTATTTGTGTCATTGGAAATATACTTTTTGTATGTTCTTCATATTTTTTTCATTCTATTCTTCATCGCAACACATCCCTTGTACGTGGTGAAACAAGATATTATGCCAACCAACAATAACGGGCCAATTCTTTAACATTTTATGCATGTCTATCTTTGTAGGGTTGTCTAGAAATCATTGTACAACAAGCTAGTTCATCATTTTCATCTATTTGAAATCAAAATTTTCTATGTTTGTACAATGTTTTTCTTGATGTTCCCATCATTTTTTCCATATGTCGTGTCAAATGATCTTTTATATTTCTAGATGAAACAATTGTTGTTTGTATCACTCTACGTGCAACACTGACATCTTTTTTTCGAGATTTTCCAAAAGTTGTTAATACACTAGTTATATTGTCAAAGATATGTTGTTTCAGCTTTGTATCTTTTGTCACTTTTGAATACCCAATAATGATGTAGCTTCTTTTAACTTTCTTGAATTTATTAGACACAGTAAAAGTTGATCTTGTATTGTTATTGATTCATCTTTGAAAAAAGTATTATACATATTCTTAGTTCGATATATTATATAATTCTTAGCTTCTTTCTTCCCAAATTTTTCTGTATCAACATTTTCTAATATTTCATCATCAATGTTGATAGATTTTCCTACATATTTCAATTTAAATTTTATATAAAAAAACAAAACCCGAACATAAATTCACTAAACTATATACTAGTGTTCATCTTATATTATCTAAATTTATGAACATACCTATAGGTGATTCATCTTCTGCTTCAATTTCGGTTTCAATGTCTTCATCGACATTATGAGACAAATCCATTTATGGTTTTCGAAAAACATCAAATCATAATTACAATCAATTATATTAAAAAATATTTTAAATTTGAATTCTATAATTTTAATATAGACAATATGTGCATGCATACATGGTTGGACTTCTTCTTGTTGAAAATTTATATTTACATTATCATCGTTTATTTCTTCAATATTTTTATGTTCTCGTTTATTTCTCCAATAATTCTCTTTCCTTTTATCATTATGGTGAGTTTCATCTTGAGTGCGACCAAATTTTCTCTTGCGCAAACTTATGTTTCCCATGAGTATAGTTATCTGTAAAAGTTTTTAACAAAATCAACACTTCAGAATAGTCTCAGAAAAACTTCATTGTCAAAAAAATTATTAAAAAGTAATATCAATAATTTTATGTTCAACAAAGGATTCACCATGAAAAAATGATCAACATTTATCTTTCAATATATAAATTGTTATTCCAATAAAAAATTGAACAAACATCAATTACCTTGTTTAACAAAAACGAAAAAGATGATTCAAAACTTTGTTTAGGTGCTCTAGAAAACCATGAAACAAGCGATGAATTGTGTTAGATGTGTTCAGCCAAAAGCGTATTTATACGATTTGGCGCGATATGAAATGATACGATGTATCTTTTCATTTTTTTTTTCTGGCCGATGGAATTTGCTCACCCCGAAAATCTAGGAAACTGTTTAATTTTAACGATTTTTGTTAGAATTTTTGTTTTCGTCCAAAAGAAATTTTTTTCAGCCGAAAGATTCTTTCGGCCAAAAACTAGTGAATGGGATTGTTTGTAGAAACCAAAGAATTCCCTCTAGCTTACCTAAAATTTGGAGGTTGCGGACTCCTCCAAATACTCAGAATTTGGTTTCAAAAATGACACCAGCATTTGCAAAATTGAACCTACTTTCAATTCCTATAATTTGTTTTCATTTTAATTATTTTTATCTAATTTTATTTAATTTTTTAAAAAAAATCACTGCATAATATTTTCAATTGATATTATGATTCAATGAAATGAAATATCCGTATCTCTAAAAATACACAGTGAAAAATTTAGAAAAAATTATATTGATAATCCTTAAACTGTTCTTTTCAAAAGGGTAATTTTAGATTTTACTTTTAAGTAAAAATTAAGATAGATACAAGGTGGGGGAAAACATGCGTTTAAAATCTGCAACGTTTTCGGCTTGGTCAACTTCAAAAAATTCTATAAATTATAATATTCATCAGTTAGATTCAAAATTATAGTCATAATAAAATAGAGTCTCTGCAGATTGTTGCAGTGTATTTCGTTTGTCAAAAAAAAGGTTTAATAATAGATACATTGTTGGGGGGAAATAACTCATTATCATTCATTTCATATTTAAGGAACATGTTGTTAAACAATTGTCAAATTGACATATCAAATCTTAATTTAAAAAAATTGAAAAATAGTCATTGGAAAGCTAACAAAAGTATTCAAAGATAACAAAAGTATTCACAAGTTTTGTTTTTACTGTAAAGTGAAATTCTAAATAAATAAAAAATACTTTTGTATGTCGAAAGTTGAAGAACTTGTGAAAATATAGTTTTTTTTTCTCATAAAACAAGCAAAATAGACACCCATCTTCATGATTTCACCCTCAGTCATATTCTTAAATTATTCAATATTATGTCCAACTTCATGAATGGTATAATTTATAAATGTATTTCAACTTGTTTTCTAACACTCAATGACCACTCTTAATCAATGACTATTAAGTGTATAAGGTAAAAAACAATGATAGTTATGACTACTTGAGTTCATACCTAAACAAAAATCGTCTCAAGGTATACAATCCTATTAACATATTTAGTCTTTTTGTGGGTATATTATAACAATAGATAATATTCTAGATTCAATTCTGATAAGAACAATGTCTTTATGCAAACATAAGAGCTACCACAAATTTCCACAATGGGAAATAATAGAATTTTTAAGAGAGAGACAAGTTATAAAATCTTCCTTTTAACTGTTATCTTAATTTAGTAGAACAAAATGATGTCAATAAGGAAATCAATAATTAACATTAACAGTTCCTAAACATATAAGTCATACTCTCAACCAAATTCATTAAGTAAGTAAATTTAAGTGCCGGAAGGGATTATTAAGAGTCAAAACTTAACACGGTATCATCATGAATTACGCAAGTTGAACGATCTACTGGCTTCCCCTGAGTTATTGCTCGTGGTTTTTCATTATCAACAATAAACTTGAATATGTCATGGATATATGATCAAAAGGTGATGACTCACAAAACAGTTAGAGACACACTTCTCTTAACCCAGGCGACATCTTATTTACCATGTCGATTTACTTGGGTTGGAATGATTTCATTAAAAGAAAAACTTGAACTTGTTCCTAGCCCTTGACCCTAGATCATTAGTGAGTACAATCAACACTAGAGTCAATCACATCTAAAGGGAGCGGTGTTCTCGGTATTGTTGTAGATAACAAGTAGTTTCCTCTACACTAGGAGATATGAGGCTCTTTAGTTATCAGAGTCTCATCATTCTATCTAATAACTAGAACAAATCTAGTATCCAAAGTACACAACTTACCTTGAACTTAGAATCCGTACACTGGAAGCTAGTGGAACCCATCCCATTTATTCCATACAATTTATCAGAAGATGTTACACAATTTCACAAAGTAGAAGGTAAGTAAAGGAGACTCACAATGACACTTTAATAGAGGGAGACTCATAGTCTGGTTTTCTAGATACAAAAGAAATAGGATAGGCAACACAAAACAACTAAGATGAAGGCATGGATTGGGAATTTATCAATGTACTAATTACTCGACAAGGGGACTCTAAGGATTGTAACCAAATACCTTAAAATTTCCAAGGGAAAGGACACCACCCTAATGATTCAACCTTAAAAACCACGAAGAAAATTTAAAGCTTAGGAACTTTAAGAAAATACTCAAGTTGTTGGAAAAGAAGAACGAGAGTCTAAATATATTATTGCAGTAATACCCTCTTTTGAGTTAAGGTTAACAGGTAGTATGGATAAAGGTTACATCTGAGCTTAAGTTATGAAGGAGCATATCGACGAGGATCTCAGGTGTTAAAAAACATTTCAACAATTGTAAGGGATCATAAACTCATAGCGAAATTAATTAAGGGAACAATCACTAAAAATATCTACATAAGGTATTCCCTCATAACTATTATCACAAGGAATGAAATTCTCTATCCTTAAAAACCTGAAACTCAAGACGATCGACATTATGTACAGTTTGTATCCCATACATTCATTTGGACAACTAAATTTTTCGATTGTCATACAGAGAATTAGATCCTTCCAAATCATAAATCAACTATATTAATATTCAAATGAACCACATAATTATTATATTAAAATACAAGAGATCAATTTAATATTCAATTTCTTAAAATTCATGAGAATGATATAGCTATATGAAACAACAAATGTAAAAATGTACAAGCGGTCGATTAAATTCTTCCAGATCCATAATTAACAAGAAATAATATGTAACGAAAACAATATTTTTTTATATATAAATACATAAACTATCCTTCCAAACAATTTGGGTATAAGGTTACAACTATATTGTATTGTAACTCAACTAGATAATGAAATATTGTGACCAAAATGTTGATACGAGAATGATGAGGTACAACCCAAAAGTATGTGTGATGTGCTATCATTCACCTTCTAAATCCAAGACTTCATCAGTACCTCCCATCCAACGCTAGGGGTACCCTTCTTCTCCCTGAGCCCCTTGAGCCGCAAAGGGGCCACACAAAAGAACCAGAACTCAATAGCATATAATTTCCCTCGCAAGGAGAAGCTTCCAACTCTTCCACAAGCAACTGAACTCTCCACAAGTAAACTAGTCAAGAAAAATTTCAGTAGCATAACATTCATCTAATAGTAGGGTAAGTTATCTCTTCCTCTCCATTTCATTTATAGGAAAATTAGCAATGACACTAGTCCTATTATGCACAATTAATCAATTTTTAATAATTTAATTAAGGATTATTTATCCACTACACATGTCATACTTTCCCCAAGTTGCACATGTTAAATCTCTTTTTATTTTATTTATTTAGACATTTTCCCTCACACTCCCCAATTTGTTCCTATTTTTTCTCTTAGTTGTCTCTTAGTTCCCCAATCCATCATTTATTTTTTGTCCCCTAACTAAATCTCAGTTTGAGTTGGATTAGGAGTCTTCTTTTAGTTAGGATTAGTGGTTGAATGACTTAAGATACTAACTCTATGTTGACCAACTATTCTCTCATGTTTTTATTTTCTTTATAATAAAAATTCTTTATTATTTTCATGCACACATGTGCATATACCCAATTGATTATTAATTCTTCTTTCACTTAACTTAATAGTCTAATTATTCGCATTCCCTTTTTATGTTTTAATTTGGTCAAGCCTCTTAGACTTAGACTCTTTGTTAGTTTTCTTGTTTGTAATTTAATAATCAATTGTATGTTCTTTATAACAATGTCTAAGTATTTTATTTTAATTTCTAGGCCTTCTAGATATTTTTTTACTCACATTGTATTTACATGACGTGCCCTTCAATACGCACTTGTGTGCTCCAAGGGTGCCACTTGCCTTTGAATATATTGGAAGTTTGTCAGACACTTGGAGTCAACACTCCACTGGTCGACCTTGTGAGAGACTAAGGGATTTTCTAAGGAATAAGGATTCCTTCTTATTATGCACCCCTTAGAATTCCTCGTGAGTGACTCTCTTAGTCTTCCCTCACGACATCGTGGACCTCTCAGAATGAGATAGTCATTAACCTTCGTTCAGGTCACGGTGGGAGTGCTAGTAGGGTGTGAAAGGAACGTTGTCACACCTCTCCCTCATTTATCTAGTTTCTGAGTATGACCCATTTACTCCATATGTGAGTCATATTAGCAAGTGTCACCAAGCCTGCATCCACTGACAAAAACAATGTCAATAATCCATATACATGAAATATGTATAGAATTCATCATCAATGATATTTGTGTTGGCCCTTGACTAAGTTTTGAGGATCCTTGGTCATGTTTGACCTATTTTTGGGACTTCGACAGGCTGTCGAAGGCGGAGCACAAGACAAGGAAGATATTGCGAGATCTCTTTTGGTTTTTGGGCTTATGTAATGAGTATGGGAATTTCAGCCCATGGGTTTACCCATGTTTACGCCCAATTTTGTAATATATAAATAGGAATCTAGGTGATGTAAGTAGCAGTGTTATGCTAAGTGCCAGTAATGACTAAAAGTTCTTTGTGCATACTGTGTGAGGCTTGCAAGGCTAAGTGAAAGTAACTGTAAGAGACTGTGTAAAGGCTTTGTGTTGCACCCTAGCTCGAAGAAGGAGGATTTGGCGGAGTGTGCGCAGATCTACTGTCTTCTGCAGAGCAGGAATTTGATGATATGTGCCTGTAAGAAGCTTGACCAAAGATAATAAAGAAGAGAAGAGTAGGTGGACGTAGCCTCAGGGTGGGGGTGAACCACGTATATCCTGTGTTTCTATGCTTTGTGTGATGTCTGTATGTGTTTATGAGTTTACTTGCTTAAGTTCTTTAATATATATGAATGATAGATATATTTGTTGATGCTTTGTGCTTAATAATGTGGATGGATGTTAGATATGACCTATGTAAATGTGTTTAGTGCTTAAATGTCTTAGATCTGGATGAATACTTCGATGCTCTGTTGTTTAGGGTTTATCTACTAAGGAAGTAGGATTTAAATGCATTGTAAACTAAGACTGGATATACATGAACAATAACTGTTAAGTGCTCTGTTAAGGTGTTCCACTCACAGATCTGTGTCACAGCTAAGGTTGCAGACACTGGAGTCCTGCAACCACCCCTGCCTCTACCTCAAGTGAGACTTCATCTACTTCATAGGTGTTGCCGAAAGGGTTGGTATTTAGGGTTTTGTTGGTGCGTTGTTGTAGTGTTGAACCCCGAGTCTGCCCCTGTGCCACTAAATGGTTTCGTTGTCGAGACTAAAACTGTGATTGTTGGGAACTGAGGAAAAAGGAGCTTTGTGCAAAGATCTGAACTGAAAAAGAGAAAAGCTCCATGCATAGAACTGTTTCCCTAGTACATAGTACTACTTGACCTGTGAAGCTCTGTGCCAAGAGGAAGGGTCAGATCTGAAGAAAAGAGGTAATATCTGTAAGCTTTGTGCTCTGATAAAAGTGAAAGTGATATTTTTTTACTAAAGAGGTAAGATCTGTAAGCTTTGTGCTCTGTTAGAAGTAAGATAAGCGGAAAATTTTGTTTCTCAAGTATGGATCTAGGTATGTTTGATAGATCTTGTCCTAGCCTTAAAAGTAGGGCACACCTAGAAGAAAGACAATTCGATATAAGTAGATTTGATGAGAATAGTGAAACATATGTTATACCTATGCATAGAAAGAATGTTTGGACTAACAAATGGATGCAGGACCCTAGAAAGAATTTTTTGCAGGTTAGCTACTTTGATCCTAGTGTGCAATAAAGGAAAGGCTCGGGATCTGATGTAGGGGGGAAAACCCCCTATGGAATACACTAGGGTTCTAAAGTGTAGGAAGAGATAACCTTCTAAAGTATCCTACTTTTGAAAACTATCCCAACATTACCCCACAATCATATATAAAAATCAAGGTATAGGGATCTAGTAGTCCTACCTTAAACTCCATGTTCAGTGTCAATCCCTTTGCACTCGGTTGTTTCCTGACTACAAGTATCCTCCCAAGGATGACCTGCATTCACCGAAAGACAAACAAGAAACTACAAGAATGCATTCTATATATGGATTAGTGGGTTAGATGTCATAACAAAAACATAAATAAATCATGAAGATTGAAGACATCATTTGGTGGCACGGATTTTTTTTTTCTTTATATTAATCTCACGAAGTCGTTTACAATATGAGACAGACAACTGCTCCTTGAACTCGATCCTGGGGTCCTCTTCACCAATGCACCAACTTCTTCCATGTATTCTTCTCCTCTTCAGTTCTCTCTAGGGAAATGGCAAGGATTTGCAATGGAGGAAAAAAGGGGCTAAAAAAGGGAATTCTGGCTCAAACTCACAATGTGGTTGCAAGATATTGGGGCAAAGGGGGGATATTGAAATGAGAAGATTTTCTTTTCTCTCGTGGTTCCTCTTGAAATGGGACCCCAACACCTTCTTTTCTAGGCCAAAAAGATAGGTATTTGGTTGGGTGACTGGCTATAGGCGGTCAAATGATTAATAATGGCCCAAAAACCTGTATCCCTTTGCAATTTTTATTTTTCATGATTTTTGTGAGTGTACGCGGGTTGTAATGGTGAAAAAAGCGTGTGTACATGGGCAGTAGTTGTGCAGGGCACACACATATTCAAGAAAATGGTTTTTTAGAAGAGTTTTTCAATGATGGCTTGACAAAGATAGCAAGTAAGATGGCCTGATGCCAGGTATGCATGTCTGGTGCAATTTAGGGTTATTGCAGATTCCCCCTAATGTGTGAGGTCAAAAGAGCATCTGACGGTCGAAATACATTACAAATATTTACCAATGTATGAAGCGAGTGAGCCGAGAGATTAGAGTTCAGGAGGTGCCATCTGCAAAATAATAATTTGTCTCACTGAGGTGGGCATGCCCATGCTCGGGATAAAATAAAATCATGGCTACCAATCAAATACACTACATATCCATGTCATATAATTATAGAAAGTGTAGCCGCGAGCAATACACAACAGATCTACATCTCAAAATTAAAATATATACATGTATAGTATCCATCTTTAAGAAGCTAATGACACCCGATGGTTGGAGATGAGGCCTTCAGAACTCGAGCAACAACTTCGAGATATTCAAAACTTGGGTAGGAGTGTAATATCAGTGTATGAATTCACTACCAAGAGGTCTTCAATGGCTCATCGTGAACATACAAGAGGATCTCAGTGATCAGGAAGAGAACTTCATTAATTTTGAACAAGGACTTGATTGATCTTTCGGGGTGGTTGGGCATGAGGACAAGAGACAAACTATAGAAGGGCCAACTCAATCTTAGTAAAAATTTCCCTATACAAAAGCACGAAAAATGATGAGATTCACGCAGCATGGCATTGACATAAGTTCACGATGCAGGAGGCAACACAAACTCTCCATATGTTCAGAAGGATAACCAAACAGAGGAGGACACAACTCTATGTAGTGAGAAAAAATTCCTAAGGTCATATTAAATCCCAGAGCTTGACAAACAAACGGAAGGATGTGCTTTGTCCAAGGGAGACTCATTGTGCTGCCAACAAAAAGAAAATACTTTTCCCTTCCTCTTTTTGGGGTATATTTGATTTTTTTGTCTTTTTCAATAATTTTGGAAATCTTGAAAAAGAATAAAAGAATGCTACATTACAAAGGAGGAACGAGTGTTGCAGACATACTCTTTTCAAGTGCAAGGAACATACTAATGCTCAGAAAAAGGAGACATGTGCAGGAAAAGGATGCTCGGGAAAAATCTTCCATGGGTAAAGGTGTCAAGACCCAAAGGAAAAGTGCTACAAGGCTTGCGTATAAGGCATGTTTCAGATGGTTCAATTAAGAGCAACATGGAGCCGACATTAGGCCAAAGACGCAGAAATGCAAATGCGATTAATAGGACACAATTATAACGTCCTTCGATGTAATTTTAACAAGCCCAGAGAAGGTAAGCTCAACGTTTTTTCATATTTAGAGAGTCTGAAAAAGAGTTAAAGGAGACTCCACTAGGGTACCTTTTTCAAAGGTAGTCTATTTGGTTCGAAAAAGGGGTAAACTAGCACCGAAAATACATCTATTCAAAACAATTTTAATGAGTGTGACAAAGATAAGATCACTCGAAAATATTTTCATATTTAAGGAGTCTGAAAAGAGCTTAACTATAGACTCTGTAAGGGATGTTATTCTGGACCGATTTAACGAGTGTAAAGAAACAAGGTCACTCGGCCATCTTTTCAATTTTAGGGAGTTTGAAAAGAGATTAACTATGGACTCTGTGGGGGGTTCCTTTTTCATAAATTTAGTCTGTCAGGCTCGAAAAAGGGTTAAAGTTATACCTAAGAATACTCTTCTAGAGAATCTAAGCTCCTAGCGTATACATTTGTTCGTACAATTGACCATCCGTACTGAAAAAGGGGTAAACTACCGCTAGACAGACGTACCTTCAAGTTTTAGTTTGGCGAGCGTGAAGGGAAACAAGATCGCTCGACAATATTTTCATGTTTAGAGGGTCTGAAAAGGGCTTAAAAGAAGACCTGTCAATGTTTGGGAGTCCCGAGGGTGACCTCAAGAGTGATTATGAATCATGCAAATGAGGCTCAAACTCGTAATCAGGAAAAACTAATAAGGACTCCCGAGCCTATAGTCATTAACGATAGCATGGACGCCAAAAGAAATGAGGATCTAACTAGGGAATCCATGTAAAGGCAGGCTCTACCACTAAATTACGACACTTCTAAAGAATCCATGATGGTTTTGTGTCACAACTTGGTGGGGTCGATCCTATGGAAAAGCGAAAAAATACAACGAGATGCAGAAAGTGGAGGTGGAAACCTAACTTAGATGCAAAAAGTTGGAAAAATGACTTTTTACGAAAGGACCTTTAAAAATGACCCAACTCTCAAAAATTTTCCCAATACCAAAAGTAACACGTATCGTAACATCCCATAAGAAACTCAAGAACCATACTAAATGATTTTCGAGCTAGAAAAAAACGACAAAGGGGTCCAAAAAATGACAAAAAGGGGCCAAAAAGTCTATAAATAGAAGTTGGTAGCTCATAATCACCATTGTAAATTGAGAATTGACCAAGAAGTCAAAAACATTCCTTTGTTAAAAAAGTTGATACCGATAGCTTCAGTGGACAAAACGAACTTCCGCTCAGACCAAGTAAGTATAAATCAACCCCTCTTGCAATTCAATACTTCCTTTTTGAATTCAATTTGGTTTTGGGGGGGCGTGCACCTCTAAAAAAGGTCGGCCCTATGTGTATGCAGGTTGTCCTAGGACAGACCATGTATGCACATGGGTAGAAAACAACCTTCCCATGTGAATATGTGACTGTGCTCAATACAACCTGCGTACACCCTCCAATATGTGGAAAAAATTTAAAAAATAAATATTTTTACTCTCTTTTGAAATTGTTCTTTTGCAGGATGTATGTCCATTGGAGAGAAAGGGAGCATGAAGACATTGATTCTCTAGTCTCAAAATACCCTGCTACTCTTGTTGTATTATCTCAATGTGGGTTGTTGAAATTCTTCAAGTGTCCAATCATGAGGGCACAACCCAAGTTGTTGAACGCCTTGGTAGATTACTGGCACCCGGATGCGGAGTCTTTTATTCTCGAGGGATAGTCGTTGACTCCAACGACTAAGGATATTTATTTTCTGACTGGCCTCTCAAGGAGAGGGGAACCATTCAACCTTCACTCTTTTCCTCCTAGGCTACACTGTGAGGCTGGCACAGATAAAATGGGTTCCCAAGTGTCGATCCACAATATTCCCAACCTATCACTGCAAGTGATAGTTTTACTCATTGGGAGAATCATTGGATCTACAGCCCTACATTAGGCCTCCTGGGCTCACATGAATTGTGTGGTGCAGTGATTAAATGCACGAGTATTCAATGGGAGCACAACCATGCTGGAAAGCATGAAGAGACAGCTGACAGAGTGTCATGTGTGGGATAACAAAAACTTTGGGTTCGAGACTATTTTATTATTTCTTCTTCGAGAGGACACCCAGTCTTAGTCCACGAGAGACTATGTGAGGGCATGAGGCCTTCCTCCCATCATTATGTATATGGGGGACATTGTTGCCACAACAGGGGGGTGGAAGGACCATAGAGGCCTTCTATGATAAGCTTTTTAACTAGTGGGCATGGAAGATTCCGACAATAGAGGACTACCCCTATGTTGGGATCAAATTTTCCAGGGATATGGACATGCCTATACCTCCCGGAGATGATCAAGGAGAGATAGGTAAGTTTTTTTTTCAAAGTTATTTAATTTTTATTTATTTATGTATATATCATTTTTTTTTATGTGTACCTAAGTATCTGAAAACTATGTATATGTTATGTACAGATGTGGGACGAGTGCGTCTAGTAGACTTCTCGAGGACTAGGCGGCATCCTCGACCAAAGGCAAGACCAGCCACAACCATTGGACCAGCAGTAGCAGTAGGGGGACCTCCAGCCAGAAAGGCTGAGAGAGTATTGAGACGGCTGGAGTAGAACCTCACCGCGCTCACTCGTGTAGTCCCTATGGAAGAGATCGAGTATATGCCACCAAAGATGCAACCTCATGTAGTTGGGGTGCCATGGACTTGGGTCCAACTTTTCTGGCGTTTGGAAAACACCGGTGTTCACTACAGCAGGGCCAACAGGCCCCGCGCTTAGCTATTTTGGACTACTTATGTGTCGAGGGCAGTTTTTGTATATTTTTTAGGGCACAAGTCCCATGACTCTTACTGGAAATATATTTTTGAGGCACTTGTTCCCACCTATGTACTCTGATACTTTCGATATATATATGCGTATTTACATATTTTTATGTCTTATGGATTACATTTATTTACAAATGTATTTACATGTGCGTGTGTGTGTTTTTTCTTACTTGTGTGCAATATGTCAATCTAA
>JZKD02S1583910.1:335597-359579 GCA_000966675.3 Picea glauca
CAGGGCCAACAGGCCCCGCGCTTAGCTATTTTGGACTACTTATGTGTCGAGGGCAGTTTTTGTATATTTTTTAGGGCACAAGTCCCATGACTCTTACTGGACATATATTTTTGAGGCACTTGTTCCCACCTATGTACTCTGATACTTTCGATATATATATATGCGTATTTACATATTTTTATGTCTTATGGATTACATTTATTTACAAATGTATTTACATGTGCGTGTGTGTGTTTTTTCTTACTTGTGTGCAATATGTCAATCTAATACATGATTAGCTAGAGTATCTATGATTTGATTCAATCTCCTAGGAACATGGATATACGTAATGTAATCAAAGCTTCGTTCTAAGAGACGTACCCTAAGGAACCATTGGTGTAGAGTAGGATCGTAAACATGGTAAACCCCATTTAACTGAGACACAACTAGCTGAGCATCTAAGTAGAATCGGAGGTGAGAGATACCATGCGACAAAGCATCATGAAACAACTCTAAGACTCTGTTTTACTCGGAAACATTATTTGTCGGGTCGCCTAAACAGATACCTCCTGAAGATAGCAACTGACCTTGAGGTGTGAAAATGACCCAAGCTATAGAAGCAAGCCTCTGAGTGTGTTAGATAGAGTCATCCGCAAACCCAACAAACACCTCTGATTCACTTGACATCTGCCATGGTGAAAAAGATGACATCAAAAACGACACGTCCATAAATCCAAAAAGACAAAAAATAAAAAATAAAATGTATAAGAAATATACATATGTACAAGAAGTCACCCGAGGCGACCCACCTACGAGTAATACTTATTGAGGTAGAGCCCATTTCTAGGCTCCGCCAAAGAATTTCCCTCAAATTCCACCAGAGGATAAGCACACTTGTTTAGAATCTCCTTCACGATGAAAGGTCTGAACCACATGAGTTTGATCTTACCTGCCCCCTGGGAATCCTTATCTTGGTCATAGACCAAGACAAGGTCACCTTCAGAGAAAATCCAAGGACGAACGGACCGATCATACTGACACTTGACTCTTTGTTTGTGAGCCTTGTTGGCCAAGGCTTCATCCCGACGCTGCTCATCGAGCTGCTCAAGATATAATAAATGCTCTTCAAGCGGTGAAGTGTCTGGTAATAATTGTACTACCAAATTTAGAGATGGGATCTGGCACTCTATAGGCAAGACTACTTCCTACCTGTAAACGAGTTGAAATGGTGAGAAACCGGTTCCTGTCTTAACAGACGTTCAGTAGGCCCATAATGTCGAGTACAACATCAAATGCCAATCTGACTTGGCCGAATTGATCGTTCCTTGTAGAATAGTCTTAAGGGACTTATTCACAGCTTCCACCTGACCATTCTCTTGTGGGTAATAGGGTGAAAAATGTTCTTGCCTCAACCCAAGATTTGACGTTAACTCAGACATCATTTTGTTTTGAAAGTGGTTGCCATGGTCAGTGAAAATCTCTCTCGAGACGTCGAACCTTGCTATTATCTAGTTAAACAAAAAGAGAGGTGTTGTCTCGCCATCATCTTTAAACGTTGGCATAGCCTCGACCCACTTCGTTAAGTAGTCTACTGCTACGATGATATAATGGTGCCCCCTTGCTGAAGGGGGGTTGCATGTAGTGTAATCAATCCCCCACTTGGTGAAGGGACCAACTGTGATGATGGGAAACATGGGAGTGGGGTGTGCCCTCATCTTCTGAGAGAAGATCTGACAGGGGTGGCGCTTCTTCACTGATTCAACACAATATTTGATTAATGTCAGCCAAAATAAACCAACTCGTAGAATCTTTTGGGTTGTTTCCGACCCAAACAAATGACCGCAACATACTCTAGTGTGGAAATCATTAAGCACAATTTATGCTTTGTCATGAGTGAGACATTGATGAAGGATGCAATCTACACCTCAACAATAAAGAGTGTCCTCGAGTATGTGATAGTTCTTGGCCTGATGGCGTATACGGCGACGCTCATCATGAGAAGCAGAGGTGGGGCACTTCAAAGTATAGAAATAGATTAGTATATCTCCATACCAAGGGTCCAAAGACGCGATCAAAAACATGTCTCCTTTAATAGGCGACTCCTCGGGTATAACATCACCTGATTTGACCGGAAGTTCCGAGATGAGTTCCATGAAGACCAACGACTTTTGGATTTCACCGAAACAAAATCCAAGTCAAATTCTTAGAGGATAAATATCCATCTACCGATCTTTCCACCGATTACACGTCGTGTAAACACGTATTGAAATGGATTCACAATGGCAATGATGGTGGTCTTGCGAAACAAGATATAATGATGGAACCATTGGACATCATGAATTGCTTCCAATGCAAGTTTTTCAATGTGGGAATAATTGATTTCCAATCCAACCAAGCCTTCGCTCAGGTAATAAATCATGTATTCTTCGAGCAAATCATCCTCCTGAACCAAGACCATACAGATGGTCGAACCTGCAGTGAGCAAGTACAATAAATTTTTATTATTATAATTGGGTGGACGAAGCAGAGGGGAAGATGTGAGGGCATGTTTCAACGCTTCGAAAGAGTGTTGAGCGGCTTCATCCCAATGAAAATGAACGTCCTGATTTAGTAAATTCATGAAACCCTTTGTGATATCGGCATAGTTTGCGATGAAACGCCGTAAAAATTTCACTTTTCCCTGTAAAATCTGAAGCTAAGGGACTATGCATGGGGAAGGCAATTGAATTATCGCCTCAACCTTTAGAGGATCGACCACGATCCTTGTTTTTGAAACTATGAAACCTAGAAGACGACCTAACGTTACGCAAAAACTACATCTGTTTGGATTCAGGTGAATCTGGTAGTAGCGACATTCGTCAAAGATAAGTCGGAGGTGTGTGGGATGACCATCTCTCTTATGAGATCATGATGTTAAATCATCAAGATAATCCTCGACTATGTGTTTGAGATCGTGGAAAGAAAAAGTCATGGCCCACTGAAATGTAGCTAGCATCATTTTTCAAACCAAAAGGCATCTTATGATAAGTGAATGTACCCCATGGACAAATGAAAGCGGTTTTGTGTTGGTCTTCGGGTTTGATATGTATCTGATTGTATCCTGAAAAACCATCCATGAAATAAAATACCTCACAACCTGTGCATTCTTCAACTATTTGATCAATAAATGATGTGGGGAAATTATCCTTTGGACAGGCCTTGCTCAAATCACAGAAGTCCGTACATACACGAATCGTACCCTATTTTTTGTTGACTAGAATGGGATTTGACACTCGTTGAGTCAATTGGATGGGGTAGATGAAACCAGCTTCAAGAAGTTTCTCTACTTCAGCCTTGATAGCTGCTTCTTTCCTAGGATTAACCAGACGAAGATTCTATCGTACTGGCTTAGCATCAAGATACATCATGATTTCATGTTCAACAATTCTTGGATCTATGCCTCACATTTCCTCATAAGACTAGGAAAACACATCACATAATTATTTAAATAAGTCTTTGTAGATTCAAATATCCTCGAGGGAGCATTCCACTCCAATGGATACATTCTCCACAATGCTCTGAAGATATCAATAGGTATCTTTTTAGTGATGATTTCCATATTTCCTTTAGTGTAAACTGCATGCATAGCCAAAGGATTGATAGGACAATACCTATCTCCAATCATAGTCAAAGTGAATTCACCTGCTTCAATTCTTCTTAACTCTGGGAGGAAATAAGATCTATGATGGAGATCATCCCAAGGTTTGTTCAGAATATTCATTACCTCAATAATCACCTCATCTGTGGGCAATACTAAGTCTAAAGAATCAGTATTGGTGAGGGAACATTGAGCCCAAATAGGCTTGAGAACTGGATCTAACTCTTTTGCAGGAGTCGGATCGGGATCGATAGAATCTTGCTGGACTATAGAGTACGAAACCTCTATTGTGGACAAAGGCATGGCCATGCCATGATGCCCTATCCCTTCCATTGTGGTTGATGGGTAAGGAAGAGTCCACAGATCATCAAATTAAGTCGTAAGAAATGATGAGACTTGAAAAAATTCAACCTTAGACTGGTCGAGGACCACCGATATGAACTTAATGTCACTAGAAGGAGGCGGATAATCAAGAGTACCCATAAAATGTGGGCACAAATAAACCCCTACATTGACAATTCCAGGTTGTGGGTTATCAATCATCGGGACCGTGGATGCCCCTGATGAAGGTTCAGGACAGGAGAAAGACAACTAATCAATGGACACGATCCGGCCCTCGTGTGGAAACAACAAGACTCAGAAAACTGTAGTGACCACTGCATTCATATCATAAGTCCAACTCCTTCTTAACAAGACATTGTAGTCAAGAGAAGCATCGACCACTTCAACCTCGACGCACATGGTCTTCCCCCGTAACTACACATGGAAAGAGGGGATGATTCCATGGGGTCAGAATGAACGATCTTCAAAAGCGGTAAGAAGAGTAGGTGATGGATACAAAATGGGTTGGTCAATGGCCTTCGAAAATGCCAACGACATCACACATGTCGAGGCACCCTCATCAACCACCCTGCGGAAAATGTCTCGAGTAAAATTTTTCGTGGTGTAAGCCACTACTATATGAAACTCCATGTGGTAAGGGAGATGAGGTTTTAAGTCAGTCGTATCAAGCATGATTGTTCCCTGATTACAAGTCTCAGCATATCCTAAGTCAGCTAACAGAGCCTTTCTTTGGGAAGGGTAGCTCTGGAGGACCTCCAAAGTGAACATTGCACAAGGGGTTTGAGACAAATCCTCCACCACAGAGTATTTATGGGCGGCCCTTGGGTTTGGATTGTGGGAAGATTTCTTGAACAAACCTTTTGGGATGTGTGTCAGTCTTTCACCCAATGTCTTCTCAATCTGGAGAGGAAGAGATGGGTTTTCGGCTTCTTTACCCTTCTCAGAGGTGTTTGGCATTCCTTAGTCATGTGTCCTAGTTTCTATATCAACACTACCTTTCATCATATACACATTCACAGACAAAGGATTACTCAAAGATGGAGGGGGTCCCTCACTTCCCCCTTCCATGCTCGAAGAAGATTGAATTAAAGTTTTGCCATGTGGAAATGGGTTTGTTAACACAGTAGGTTGTTGTTGTGCCAATAACTTATGGCCCTCCGCAAGCCGAGGGCACAGGTGAGTCGAATGGTCTTCTGTGAAAAGGTTACACAATACTTCGACTTCTTCTTTTTTGTGTTTCCCCTACTAGAATTATTGGTAGGTTTCTTATCCCCCTTACCCTTCTTTCTTTGTTTCTTCTTTCTGTCAAGATATTGGGTGGCCTTCAGTTTGTCGATTGCACACTGTGTACATCCAATGTTTGAGTAGGGGGAGAAACTGAACCTGTGGTCTGGCTGGACGATGTCTATTGTATTGAAAATTGATGTAATTGTTTCAACAACTAATCAGCAGGCTTCGTTTGCGCTGAACCAACAATACCATCGACATGTGGTCCAGATCTCTGTCTGGCCTTGTCAAGTATTGATCACAGTGCATCTGGAAAAACTTCATAAAGTAAACCAGACTGAGAATAAATCAGTTGTAGTTGTTGAGATCTCATTATCACTTCTTCTTCTGAAAAGGCCCCCAACATTGTGACGTCTTTGGATAACTGAGGGACCAAATACTTAAGGAACCACTCAAGTGGGAATGCTGGTGGGACTGGTACTTTTATCAAACTCTTCCAGCTTCTCCATTCTTGGATGTGATCTGAGATATGGTTCTCCTTTGTTTTCTCAAAGTTGGCCAACAACTTGGTGTCGGTGTCGTATCTCACAGGTAATTGAAAATGGTTTAAGAAAACCATTTCCAATTCACCAAAGGTAGAGCATCTTGAGAGATTGAGCTCAATGTACCATTTCACAGCACTCCCGATGAGAGTGCGTTGAAACAAGCACAACTGGACAGAGTCGTCTCTTAAAGATTTGGACGAGCAGCATAAATGGAAGGTAGTCACATTATCGCCTGGATCTTCATTAGGATTAGCTTCAAACTTTGGAATGTCTGAAGGAAAATTGGTTGGCATAGGAGGCCAATGCAGATCGTGACAGATGGGGTTGTTTAATAACCTTGTCAAGTCTGGCAAGTGCAGAGTTGCCAGAAATGGTAATTTGGGTTGTTGATTATAACTAGGAAAAAAGGAGCCTGGATTTTGGCTAGCACCAGGTTTCCAGGAAAATTTAGGTTGTTGGCCAGGGTTCTGGTAATAACCATGGTCATGACCAGTGTATGGGTTCTGTGCTTATTGAGATTTCATTGACTGACTCCCATAATAGGATGTAGAAGGTTGGGCTTGCGTTGTATTTCAAGGATTTTGGGAAGGGTTTCCCCCTACCGATCCGATGGGCATAGGTCTCATGCCTTGCCCGAGGTTCCATTGGCTATGGAAGGGGTTGCCCCCGGTCAAAATCCCTGACAAGGGAAATGATCCCTGCCATAGATTCCAAGGTCCTTGTGAGGAAGGAATTCCTGAGTTTCCCCGCAGTGCAGGAATAGTACCCTGCATAGGATTTTGTTGTCCATAACGAGAATGTGTTGTTACCAAACGCGCAGAACAAAGAGAATGGTGTCGAACCTACTGACATGTTATAAGAAGGAAGTCCTTGACTACCTGATCCAAGCAAACTATAGTTTACGTTCAGCCCGACGGAGTGCTGGTGAGCACCGCTGAATGAAGGGGACGAAGGAGGTATATGACCCCCTCAGTAAGGGAACGCATTATAGAGATTTGAAATGCCCCCCATGGATCCTTGTAGAGGAGCTTTTGAGCTCCCTTTCCCTAGACCTAAAGTCTGTAGAGTGGAGTAGAAAAGGGCAGAGTTTGTATCAAAGCCAGGCATCCTGTATGAGAACAGATGGCCTGTCGCACTCTGGGTGAAAGGATCAGTGATCGCCGCCATAGACAGAATCAGACCATTTCCCAAGGTAGAGGTGGTCGAGATCATAGTGGTCTGGACCAATGATGGTTGGTTTGGAGGTGGAAAACCCCCTAAAGTGACATCCATAGAGGGAGTATGCATATTATTCCCTAAAGAAGTAGCAACATTTGTCTCCATCGCTACTTGTGACACTACCTGATGCTCGTAAGGGTGAACCTATACAACGATGGGCGTCGATATATCGGTGATCATAGGGTTATACGGACCAAGAGATTCTGCTCCAAGGTCAGAAATGGTTGGTTCCTCCGGAATCAAATGTTCTCCTCTCATGGATGGGTCATGCATAGTTTCATGTGGCTCAGTCGCCTCAAAATACCCTTGTTGGTATAGTCTTTGCCTTAGCGGTGGCAGGGGTGGCTCCAAATCAGCCAGTGGCAAGCCAAGAAGCCTTCATGACCGGTGGAGCTCTTGATCCTCCACGTGTGATAAGATCAACGATGCACTAGGGCTTTCTATTAACGTTAAAGCAGGGATGATTTTAAGGATGGAAATTTATTTGAAAATGCAGAAACCTTGGCGAATCTTACTAATCCTTCATATTCCAACTATAAATGATTGGCGATATTTTTGTAAAAATATTCAAATTTCTAAGGATTTTATATAGTTTTAGTAAAATTTTGGCGATTTTTAAGGTAAAATGATTTTATCATATAGAATTTGGGCGAATCATTTTTAAAATAGAGAATCTTGTTTTTTGAAAAACCATGGAAAATTAGCCCATGAGAGAAATTTATCCCCTAAAATCATCCCTGCATTAAAGACTAGCACACACTAGAAAACTCTCATATGAGATAAGACAAGCAGATCATTAACTAGTTGGAAGAACAGTTACACCAGCCAACACTAGAAAAACTTACCGGTGCAAGTGCAAAGCATGGCCTGATGTCTGCCCTAGGTACCATGGTATACCCTCGCAGTCACCTGTGTAATTCACTAAGATAAAGGAAACTAGGTTTCCAGGGTGCGAACAATCACCGGGTGGGTACAGTCAACAGTCGGGTTGACCGCAATGAGCAAGGTATCAAGCCCAAAACCTATCAAGGGTATTGAAAGAAAGTGTTTTGAAAGATGAATGAGGACCTCGAATGGATTCAAGACCCACGAAGCTCCATTTCAAATGCGATCAATGGAATCTCAAGATAATCCCTCTATATGTGTTTCCCACTACACTTGGTCCGGCTTTGGAGGGGTTATCTTTGTTACCTTTTCGCAGGTGACCTCGTGTTTATCCCCTGTGTTAGAGGGGGGTCCCATATAATTTTTATGGTTACTGTACTTTCAAGAACTCCCTAGCACAGACTCTTATGTTTGTTTTTGTAGCCTTGAAGAGTTTCCTCTTCAATCCTAAATCAAGGCTCTAGCCTGGACTAAATTGATGGACCCTACAAACAAAAAGTCTAATAACTTTTAATTAAGCATTAATTTTAGTGGTTGACTTAATTCAAAGGGAATGAAAGTGAAACCAGTGATGTTTTTTTTAAGAGACAAAATAAAAGAGCATAAAATGAAACTGAAAACAAACTACTTCTTCTTCACAAATAAATATTTGCCAATTTAAACTCTTTCACCAAACTTTTTGTAACTATTTTTCTCAGATCTTTTAAAAGAAAAACCTAAAACAATATTTCGCTTGACTACGAGATACTTAATGTCCTAAGTATTCAAATAAAGAACTTAAGGAAAACTTTCTTTTTCCTTGATAAATAAAAAAACTAACCTAAGCTAATTTTACCAAACAAAGGAATGAAAACTCTTTTTTTTTTTTTTTCAAAATGCTTCAAAATAAGAAAATTGAAAATGAATTATTTTTCTTTTCTTCTAAATCAAGTGAAAGGGAAAAATGAAGTCAAGACAAGACCAAGAAATGACTCAACAGGATGATCAAAAAAGACTCACAGACTTGTCTGAAACCCTAACAGAAAAACACAAGAAATCTTTTAAATAATAAGCTAAACCGAGGTCAGACCTAGGCTACAGAATGCCATAAGAGAGACCGGGACTAGATCAAGAAAACCCCTGAGAAGTATGACTTCTGACAGGGAAGAGGATGACTACCTCTTCTTTAAAAAATATTTTCTCAGTACAGACACGCTACTAACACTTCAGCAACTTGTGTATGTACGGGAGTTGTCCAAAAGTAGGGCGTGTATGCACGCATGCAGACCCACTACAGGTCGCGTAAACCTTTGTAACTTCTAAAAAAAAATGAAAAATAACAGTCAAACAAACCAAGCAGGGAGTACTAGTATTGAAGACCTGAATCCCTTAAATACACAGAAACTCAAAAAAGGTAGTTAAACCAATGAAAGCACCCAAAAATATCCCTTAAAAACCCTAGAGGATTTCCCCAGTACGGTTTCCAATTATGATGTAGGCAGGAAAACCCCCTATGGACTACACTAGGGTTCTAAAGTGCATGCAAATCTAACCATCTAAAGTCTCCTGCTTTTGACAACTATCCCGACATTACCCCACAATCATATATAAAAAGCAAGGTATATGGATCCGGTAGTCCTACCTTAAACTCTACGTCCGGTGTCAATACCTTTGTGCTTGATTGTTTCTCGAATGCAAGTCTCCTCCCAAGGATGACCTGCATTCACCAAAAGACAAACAAGAAACTACAAGAATGCATTCTATATATGGATTAGTGGGTTAGATGTCATAACAAAAACACAAATAAATCATGAAGATTGAAGACAACATTTGGTGGGACGAAAAAAATATTTCTTTATATTAATCTCATGAAGTCATTTACAATATGAGACCGACAAATGCTCCTCGAACTCGGTCCTAGGCTCCTCTTCACCAATGTACCAACTTCTTCCATGTATTCTTCTCCTCTTCAGTTCTCTCTAGGGAAATGGCAAGGATTTTCAATGGAGGAGAAAAGGGGTTGAAAAAGGGAATTCTGGCTCAAACTCACAATGTGGTTGCAAAATATTGGGGAAAAGGGGGGATATTGAAATGGGCAGAGTTTCTTTGCTCTCATGCTTCCTCTTGAAATGGGACCCCAACACCTTCTTTTATAGGCCAAAAATCTAGGTATTCGGTTGGGTGATCGGCTATAGGCAATCAAATGATTAGTAATGGCCCAAAAACTCATATCCCTTTGCAATTTTTATTTTTCTCTTTTTTTTTTAGTGTACACGGGTTGTAATGGTGAAGCAAGCATGTGTACATGGGCAGTAGTGGTGCAGGGCGTGTACATCTTCAAGAAAATGGTTTTTTAGAAGAGTTGTTCAATGATGGCTTGGAAAAGATAGCAAGTAAGATGGCCCGATGCTAGGTATGCATGTTTGGTACAATTTAGGGTTATAACAGGATCATTTAAAAGAAAACAAGGATTAACCATTTGTTACAGTTGCATAAGATCGAGACATATGGCTAAGGATTGTCCTGGTAGAAGACCTATTTGCCTTTGTTGTAAAGATATGGACCATGAAGTTTTAGATTTCCCTAGAATGATTGCTAAGCTTGAAAGAATAAATATGAGACAAGAAAACCCTAAGGAAAATCAAGAAACTAATATTATGGCAGAACCACAGAAAGAATCAGAGAATGTATTTCTTCAGATGAAAGAAACCCTGAATGATCATCGAGATATCAACTTATCAGAGATATTCAAAGAAAAAGAGAACATAGAAGAAATAATAGGAGACTTCGACATAGACTATGTTCTAGATGAAGAAACAAAGGTGAATATCATGACAGAAAGAACTTGGGAACTTTTAGGGAAGCCTGTTATGATTCCTTCATTAGTAGGAATAGGATTATTCATAGGAAAACTGATAACCCTATGTGGAAATCTCACCCAGATATCTATGAATGCTCATGGAACTTCGACAGAGGAAGATTTTGAGATTGTTAAATTTATTGATAACAACGCCCCATTTTCTATATTACTAGGAAAACCTTGGATTGAAAGAGATCAAGACAAAAGGAAGGAAGAAGAAATCTTAGATTAGAAGAAGCAAGAATTAAAATATTTCATGACTAGGAGGATCGCACACTTGATTGAATAACAGGAGAATAGATCGAATCTATTTGGAACCACAGACTGGGATATCGAATTTGAAGGAACACAAGAAGTTTTACAGATGAAGAGAGTACCTACCCTAGACAGAGAAGAAGTATTTTCCTTGAATCCTATGAAAGGATCTCAACAATGCGAAGCTACTATGCCAAGAGGAGATAAGAATCAGAATGGAAAGAGGAATACCGAGACGAAGCTCACTCGAAAGAAGGATAGAAAACTAATTAAGAAGAGAGCTAAGATAGAAAAGTTACAGAAGGTTCCAGAGGGAACTTCGTAGAAGGAATAATTGCAAAACTGGAACTTCGTCTGGATATCAGAACAACGCCACATGGAACTTCGCCATGGTGAAACAATATAGTTGTTGGGAACAGTATAGCCATTAGACTGACACCCCGAACTGGTAGAATGACATTTATGGTCAGAACGTTTTCCACCAGACTATTGGGACTGTGTCGTAACAGAAAAAACTGAGTTAATGAAGGATTCTCTCCCGTTGGAGAGATCTGTTGCCTAGTTATCTATTTATTCCGTTGAGCCTTGCACCAAGAACACTTTTTCTGACCTTGATTATCTGAGCCCGCAGATTATTTGATTTTGCACAATGATCATCATGCTATAACCATCCATCACGTTGCATTTAGTAGTTACTCTTCAAACCCGAGATATTCAACCACAAGCGTGTATGTCTGAAGAACTTATTGCAGTCGAAGAGTCTGTGAAGGAGGTACTCATCAACCTCATGACTAAAAGAGTAATTTCTGAAAGAGTAATGTATATGGGTGTACACGCGTCATCGATGAGAGAAGTGCAAGCCTCTCCATCGACCGCTCGTGGATCTGGACCATCCCGAGTCACAGTAGAAAAGAGTACCAAGCACAGAGATGACCTAGCAAATGAAAAGATAATCCCAACCATATTACCCGACTATATCCCACCTCTGGCCGACGTGGTAAGTCGTGATAGTGTGCCGAGAGATTTTGAGTACACCATGGTTACTGCGTACCTCCCGAAGGGGATATGTGCAATTCGAGCACAGCAGGACAAGATCACAACGTTGAAGTTCAACGACTTCAACCTAGGAGATCACAAGAACCATAGTGTGCTCGCCTCGTATAAATACTTGACCAAGATGAAGGGGAAGAACTCAAAGATAATCCCCAAGACGTCGACTCTGAACCTCGTGCAGTCCACCCTATTAAATGTAATGAAGATCCCACACTTTGGAAGGCACCAGGAAGTTAATGCATGTGTCAAGATCCTACTTTCATGTTACCATGGTGGCTACTTATGGCTATATTGTCGTATGACAGTCGATCTGACACTAATCCATAGGATCACCAGATTGAGTATGCAAGGACCCGACCTACAGGAATTCTATCCATGGAAAGCCACAAATCGCGCATTAGCACAGAAGATCAAGGATACCTATGGCGATGTTGAGAAAGGTACTTGAGGCTACAAAGTAGCTTCCATCCAGAATGGCGCAGTGTGCCTATCATTCTAACTAATTGTAGGAAAGATAGTGAGGAAGAACAGACCCACGCAGGTCATAGTCTTTGGTGTTGACCTTGAAGGGAAGTGCGTGGAAGGCCTGCAGATGAATTAGGTGAAGTACCTAGTTAACTAGCTGGAATTAGACTGTCGTGAAGCACAGGATCAGGGATATGAATTCCACTTTAGCTGGATCTTGATCCTCACTGTGTTTATTGCTTGGGAGATGTTGGAAGGTGCAACCTTCCTAGACATTGAGCCATTCGAGCCGCTTGCTATGAATTTCATCATGCTCTAGTACTTGAGCGACATGGGGAAACGGTGGCATTCGAACACAGTTTTTCACACATATTACCTCCGGTTGAAGAGGGCCATCAAAGTTGAACCTCGCATGACTCTGAACACCCTACAGCGATTCTGACCCCTCATGAAGTTTCGTGTAGATCGACACTTCATCTATATTACTGAGCGAGCAGATGAGCACAAGGAGGAGCTTCAGTCATACTACAATCTCACGAAAGAGGACCTCGAGGAGATAACTAAGGACTGGTCAGCAGACCTCCTTATCCCTGCTAACCCTGCAAAGATGTCTGACCCCAAACTTAACATCTTGGAGGTCGCTCACAAAGAACATGACACACCCAGAACTAGCAAAAGGAAGAAGATCGACGAAGTCCAAGACTTAAGCAACGCCTCAAAAAAGACTACTTCAGTATCACCTGGCTGAGGGGGTGACGATGAAGTAGAAGAGATAAATGGAAAGGAATATGAGCAGAAGTAAGGCAAAGTAATGTTTTCTATAGATGAGGATGATCCCCTAAAGAAGAGGAAGGTTTCTCCCCTGAAACCTTCTTTCCGGAAGAAATATAGAGCCACCTTAACTAAGATGCAGACTGTACTCACTACCGATGACTTTGAATTCATCATCGCAGTTGTAATCGATGCCTCACAGGAAATATTAGAGAAACAAGAAGCCAAGCAGGAGAATATGTATGACAGAATTGAGGCTAAACTCTGAGGGGTATAGCAGGCCCTTCAGTCTAGTCATGTAGTTTCCACTGCGCCCCTGCCATCAAGACAACCTGATTTGGGATATGAGCCAGCCCAACTCTATCGACTAGCTGATGCGACCAAAGCTCACCTTCACCGCACACAAGAAGAAATAGAACAAGCGACCAATGCCTTGAATCAAGTACAAGAAATACTCATAGAACAACGTCGAGTTGCAGAGCAGGAGAAGTTTTCTCTCCAGACAAAGTTTGAAGAGGAGAAAGCGCAGATTCAGCAATAAAAAGAACAGTTGCTCACAGAGAAATTTGAAGTGAAAGAAGCAGTCAACAGAGCACTTCACTCTATGACAGGATTAGAAACAAAGGAAGAATATCGAGTCGAGCGTAAAATAGAGTAGCTCGTGGAAGCTATTCAACAACTACAACAAATAATAATAGACTTAGATCTATGCACAGTGCTCGACACTCCACAAGATGTAAGAGATCAAATAGAAGCAACTGCTCGAATCATAGTTGAGAGAATAAAGGCCCTTTCCATGGAATGTAAGAAACTAAGTGATCGCAGTGCCCAGACTTACGAGAAACTCACTCAAAATCCAGAACTGAAGGCACTGGAGTCACAACTCCAGGAGGCGAAGAAGCAAGTCGAAACAATACAGCCACAATTGAAGCCCCTAATAGTTACTGAAAGGATGAAGCGATCCCAAGATCAACACACTTCTCAACAGCAATTCCACACCATTTAGATCAGAGTCATGGAAGTGACTCAGAGGCTCCAACTTATACAGGATGAATCTTGCCAATTGTTCGCAGAGATCAAAGGTTGTGGAGCAGAACTGGAGCAAGTCGTCACTGCAGCTAAAGAACGCTTAGAGGGACCTGTCACTAAAGTTGTTATCCAAGCTCGAGGATTTTGAAGAAGAACTACCCAGACCAGAGTGACTCAGGATGAGTCACAAGTGAGTGTTGGGGGCATGTTGGCCCTTGACCAAGTTTTGAGGATCCTTGGTCATGTTTGACCTATTTTTGGGACTTCAACAAGTTGTTGAAGGCGGAGCACAAGACAAAGCAGAGATCGCGGGATCTCTACCTCGTTTTAGGGATTTTTGGGTTTTTGGCTTATGTAATGGGTATGGGAATGTCGGCCCATGGGTTTACCCATGTTTATGCCCGATTTTGTAATATATAAATAGGAAGCTAGGCAATGTAAGTAGCGGTGCTATGCTAAGTGCAAGTAATGACTATAAGTACTTTGTGGATACTGTGTGAGGCTTGCAAGGCTAAGTGAAAGTAACTGTAAGATATTGTGTAAAGGCTTATTGTTGCACCCTAGCTCAGAGAAGGAGGATTTGGCGGAGTGCACGTAGATCTCCTGTCTTCTGCAGAGTAGGACTTTGATGTTATGTGCCTGTAAGAAACTTGAACAAATATAATAAATAAGAGAAGAGTTGGTGGACGTAGCCCCAGGGTGGGGGTGAACCTTGTATATCTTTTGTTTCTATGCGTTGTGCGATGTCTGGATGTGTTTATGAGTTTACTTTCTTAAGTTCTTTAATATAGATGAATGATAGATAGATATGTTGATGATTTGTGCTTAATAATGTGGATGGATGTTAGATCTAACCTATATAAATGTGATTAGTGCTTAAATATATTAGATATGGATGAATACTGCGATGCTCTATTGTTTAGGGTTTATCTGCGCTATAAATAGGATTTAACTGCATTGTAAACTAAGATTGGATATAGATGAACTATAAATGCTAAGTTCTTTGTTAAGGTGTTCCAGTCAAAGATCTGTGTCCCAGCTAAGGTTGCAGAAACTTGATTCCTGCAACCACTCGTGCCCCTACCTCATGTGAGACTTCATCTTCTTTCCAAGTGTTGCTGAAAGGGTCGGTCGTTAGGGTTTTTTTGGTGCGTTGTTGTAGCGTTGAACCCTGGTTCTGCCCCTATGCCAACAATATGTGTATAAATCAAATTGTAAAACCAAAATACAAAACCACTCCCTGAATCAATCTAGAGTCCAAGGAAGTCTATTGATGCCATCCACATCCTCAACCTACCACGTTTCTTGCACACTCAAGAAAACTCATCATAATACTTGTAAATATATACATCTAGAAACAACATATAAATCTCAATGTTCATCATAGTATAACTCATAATCAAAGCGTATACATATAAATCAAACTGAAAGTCATAATGTACCAAGTTTTATATTGAATCACTTGCTCACAAGTGTCCTCAAAGAATAAGTAAATGTTATAATATTTTCAGTGGAACTGGATGTTACATACACCCCCTCTTGTTGTAAACCTCATCCCAAATTTTGTATTGTCTAAATGAAAACAATAAGCATAGCTGATACGAATTTGTATATCCATCTATCAAAATGAATAAGGAAATTGTTGACACATCTCATATGCAGCTTCCCACATAGCAGAATGTGGACTATAACTATCCCACTAGACCTTGAACTGATCGACTATTCAATGTCATAGATGTCAAGTTTGATGATCTAGTATGCATATAGGCTCCACTATGAGAGAAACCTCATATGACACCTACAAAGAACTCAAGTCAATAACATGTGACGAATCTGAAATATAATGTTGCAAAATAGATACATGAAATACATCATGCATATGCCTCAAAGAATCAATTAAGTCTAGTTGGTAAGCCATGGGTCCCTTATTTTCCACAACTTCGAAAGGTCCCACAAACCTTGGAGATACTTTAACACCCTTTCAAAACTTAATCGAACTCTTATGTAGTTTCACTTGCAAAAATACTTTATTACCAATCTCGAAACTGCAGTCTATACGATGTGCATCCGCATAACTCTTTTGTCGGTCTTGTGCTTCTTTAATTATTTGATTTATGGATTGCATCTTGTCTTCCATTTCTTGGATCACATCTAGTCCCACCAAGACCCTATCCTTTAGTAGATCCCAACTCAAAGGTGTCCTACACGATCATCTGTATAGAAACTCAAAAGGTTCCATCTTCATCATACTCTGATAAATATTGTTGTACGCAAAATCTACCAATGGTAAAAACTCTTCCCAATGTTTATGTTGTTCCATCACATACATTTTAAGAATATCCTCTAAAATTTGATTCGTTCTTTCAGATTTTCCATCTGTTTTAGGGTGATATGTTGTACTAAAATTCAATTGTGTTCCCAAAGCCTCTTGGAAACTATTCCAAAAATGTCCCGTGAATATTGCTCCTCTATCAAATATTATCTTCTTTGGTACACAATGAAATCTCACAATCTCATTTAAAAAATCTATATCTATGTCCAGTTCCTAATAAGTCATACGATATGGAATAAAGTGTGCACTCTTCTTCAAAGTGTAAATGACTACAAAAATAGAATCATGTCTCATTTCCGTCAGTGAAAATCCAACAATAAAATCGATCGAAATGACTTCCCATTTTGATTCAAGAATCGCATGTGGCTGTAAAAATCCCAATAGATGTTTATGTTCATGATTCACTTGCTGACATTCAAGGAATATCACCATATAGTTGACTATACATGTCTTCATTACCTTCCAAAATAATAAAGGTTTAGCATCTTATTTCATATTCGTGACTCCTGGATGAGCCATATACACCCTCGATGAGCTTCGTTCAAAATTAACTTTCTTAATTCGTCATTTGGTGGTACATGAATTATGTTATTATATATTAAAAGTATGTCATTTTCCAAAGAATAGAATTCATATCTAGGTATCATCATCGTATCTCTTATGATACTGTCTTTTACTTCCTTGTACCAATCATCATCAATTTGTAATGCTAGAATATTTTCTTGGATATTTGTCTTAAGCGATATTACTGAGAATATGTGTGGTATACAAATCAACACATATTCTACTCTATTCACCATTCCTTTGATATACATGATATTAAAATCATATTCACTTAAAATTTCCGACCAACGCCTTTGTCTCATGTTCAATTCACTCTGAGTAAAAATGTGTTGCAATCCACAATGATCAATTTTTAACTCGGATTTTTTTCCAATAAGGTAATGTATCCAAACTCTCAAGGTATAAATGATCGTTAATAACTCCAAATTGTGTGTTTCATAAGTCTCTCCATTCCTTCTTAGGTTCCTTGAAATGTAAGCGATCACTCGACTGTCTTGCATCAAAACTCCACCTAAACCTTCCTTGGATGTATCCGTTCATACCAAGAATTCATTTTCCAAGTCAAGAACCTTCAGTATCAGTTCTATCATTAATAACTCCTTGAGTTTCTGAAATTATTCCGTGCATTTCTCAGACCATACAAACTTCTTGTTCTTCTTATGCAATTTCGTAATCAGATTTGCTATCTTTGAGAAGCCTTCGACAAAAAGTCGATAGTAACCTGCTAAACCCATAAAACTACGTACTTCCTGCACATTTGTTGATGTTTTCCATTCTATAATATCCTCAACCATCATTGGATCAACAACAATACCTTCTCCAGATATAATATGTCCCAAATAATGAATCTTCGTCCATTAAAATGAACATTTTTACAGCTTCTCGTACAACTTGTTTTCTCTGAAACACTGTAAAAATAATATCAAGTGTTTGTTGTGCTCATCCTTCATTCGAGAATAAATCAGTATGTCATCGATTAATATTTGTACAAATTTGTCCAAGTATTTGTGGAATACCCCATTCATTAAAATCATAAATATGCCTGGGGAATTCATCAATCCAAATGGTAAAACAATAAACTCATAGTGGTTGAATCTCATCTTAAATGTAGTATTAGGGATTCTTCCTCTTTAATTCACAAATGATGATATCCCGATCTCAATTAAATATTTGAAAACACCGGTGTTCCTTTCATCTGGTCAAATAAATCATAAATGATTGGAAACGGATATTGGTTCTTGATCATGGCTTTGCTTAATTGAAGATAGTCAATGCAAAGCCTCTAGGATTCGTTCTTCTTCCTTACAAAAATAACTAGTCCACCCCATGGTGATATGCTTGGAAGTATAAGTCCCAAATCCAACAATGCCTTCAATTGCATCTATAACTCTTGCAATTCTGGTGTCGACATCCAATATGGTATTCTTTCAATAAGTTTTGTTCCAGTTTTTAAATCTATGGTAAATTCCAATTATCTTTCTAGAGGTAACTCTGGTAGCTATCAGGAAAAACATCCACAAACTATCAAACTACAGGAAGGTTTTATAATCCTTTCGTGTCTCTCTTTTCATTAAGCACTAAAATGTCATAAAATTACATCCTTTATGCATGATTTTATGTAATTGCAAGGAAGAAATAAATCACAATGACACTCTCTAGTTTCTTCCCAAAATTACTCTACTCAGTCATATCGCAGAACCAAGTATGCTTGAGTAACAGGTTTTACTCAAAAGGTGTGTCGAGAGCCTCGACATCAATGAATATAGTCTTACCACCTAACTCAATGGGTAAGGTGATGATTATTCCATGGGGTTGGAACATGTTTCCATCGAATTCTTTCAATAGTTTTGCAAACGTGTTGAGCTTAGGAGAGCCAAGGGCCTTCCAACAAGAAATAAACATGATGTAAGTTGAGGATCATTCATCCACCACTACTTGATATATGTTTTTACCCAACAATTTCACTATGAAATTGAAGGAGACCTAATGGGAGAGCCTATGAGTAACCTGAGAAGAATAAAATGTCATAAAACTCGACTCTGAGGAATCAACCACACTTATGGAAGATAGCGAGGATTTCTGCTACATTGGGAATCTTTGGAGGAATTCGATCACAAACATGGCACATGGTGCTTGGGTCAAGTCTTCTACAATATTGTAGTTGTGGGCAGCCCATTGTTTTTGGATTATGCATCATGTGTCAAAGAACTCCCTTCAGAGTGATAAGTGGTGCATCAAAACACAGCTTATCAATATGAAAAGGGCCACCATGATGGGAAGAATATGCTACCTATGGTGCAACATGAGAAGGCTCAAGAATTTCGTAATTCTTTGCTCCATTCACAAATAGACCATTTGTTCACTATTAGGGACCTAACCTCCCTAACCCTTCACGTAGGTAGAATAATATAATTCCATGTAATAAAGGAAAATATTAATAAGGCCTAACAATAAGTAAGAATAAGTCAAATGTAAGATGACTTGATAGAAGCTTTCGCTTCTAGAAGGATATTCCTCTATATTGTTCTTTTGGATGGATAGATTTAGTATAAATAGGAATAGAGGGTATGAGAAGTTGTTTCTTGGAGATTATTGTAATAGATATCTGCTCTGTCGGAGGTTTCCCCCTCTAAGAGGAAAGTGAACATTGTTGTCATTAATTAAGGTGCTCTTTCTGGAGTTAATCTGATATTATTATGAGGTTATTTTGGATATATCATTGTTGTTCTACCATTGCTTTCTTAATATTTTTGTTATTCCTTTTATAATATATCTAGAATATTTCAAGTGGTATCAAAGCACTTTCCTTGGAAGAAAATTGTGGGTTATGTGTTTTTGGGGGGTAGAGACATATTTTGGGGTTTTAAAGCTACATAGATCTGTCGTTCAGCGCATAAATCCATGGTAGGGAAAGGATACATGAATAAAATACAAGTGGTACTCAATAACACATTGTTTTCTACCCTTGTAACCCACTCCACTACATTCATGTTGTTGAGACACTTTATGTGCATCCCGACCTCCAATCTATCCTCTCCCACCACCAAGATGTTTTTACCACTCCCAAAGAACTTCCCCCTTCCCGTCGAGTACATGATCATTCCATCTTTCTCATATTGTCAAATATTCCTTCCAATGTTATTCCTTATCATCATCTATTTTCCTAGAAGAATGAAATTGAGAAAAAAATTCATGAATTGCTAGAAGCAGGTATTATTTGTCCTAGTACCAGCCCCTATTCTTCCCATGTGGTCATGTTACTCAAGAAAGAAGGTACTTGGCACATGTGTCCTGATTTTTGATCCCTCAACAAACTCAAAATCAAATAAAAATTCCCCATTATTGTCATTGATGACATCTTGGATGAAATGAGTAGTGCTCAGTACTTCACCAAACTTTATCTATGTTCTGGCTACCACCAGTTCCATATGAAAGAAGTAGACATTCCCAAGACTACATTTTGAACTCATGAGGATCACTAGGAGTTCTTGGTAATTCCCTTTGTCTTGTTGTTATCAGACTAATTGGTAAGTGCAAGCACAAACAAATCTCCCCAGTTTCACCTCAAAAATAGAACAAAACAAGACAAAATATAAAACTTCCCCTAAGTTTTAATCATCAAGCATACTAACTAACAAGAGATAAATGACATACCTTTTAAATGTGGTTTGTCCTTTCTAGTGTCATCCTAACTTTGTTCCAAGACTTATGGGATGTTGAACCTGTAAAAAGAGACAATCCAATGAAGTGAAAGAAACAATGTATACTCAAAAAAACATATGTATGTGATCAAGGAGTCATACAATAAAATAAGACCAATTTTATGGGAAAAAAATATATCACTGTATTAAAGATATGAAAAGGAGAATAAAACCAATGGCTTGATGTTGTAAGGTCCCTTCCAATAGTTCCTTTCTTCCCATACACTTCTGCTCCACGGATTCTGAGATCAACAATCTATCTTGACAAAGCAAAGCTCAAAGCCAACATACAAGCTCCAAAAACTCCAAGCTATAAAACTCAAGAACTTTCCAACTAAGCAATATCCAACTCAATCCAACTTTCCCCATGAGAACTCCTCTCCTTTTACAATATGAAAAGGATAGGGTGAGGATATTGGGATGATCCCATGAGATCAGGGATGTGACTCAGATCCAAACCGATTGGAGGCCACCTCACCCTCGAAGATTCTCTTCTAGAAGAATCGAGAAGATGCTCTTTTTCCTTTGTACGAAAATCGTCCCACCCTTAACACTAAGAAAACTGTGATGACATCACAAACCATTATGGTGATTTGTGATGATCCTAGATCATCGCACCCTTAACACTAAGCAAGGTGCGAAGATCCCTTTTTCTAAGGTTTTTGACAAAAGAAAAGTATAATTTCATCTCTCTAGGAAAAAGTATCTTCATTATTCTTCAAGGATTAAGAAAACTGATCCTTCTAAAGACAGAGGATAGGTTTACATAAATAAAGGTCATAGGGGTGATTCAAATAATGTGTAATATTGATCCCCCCAAAGTATGAAATTAGAACAGAGTGATAGATGAAATACTTTGTCGAGTGTGTGTAGGGAACAATGAACACGTCGATCGGAAACCTGCCAACAAACAAGGAAATACAGTACAATAATATATCATCATTGAGGTAGGCATTCCCATACTCATAATACAAATGAATCAAAGCACAAATGCTGACATGCAAAGATCCATGCCAATTAAGACAGGTCATGGCCACCAAATATACATTGTGGATCCATGCCAATATGACTCAAATCTAAACATAGCCACCAAAAATACATTGTGGATCTATGTATTAAAGACTCAAATTTGAACATAGCCATGAGACATACACTATGGATCTATGCAATAGTACAATCTGAATATACTCCAACGCAACCTGAATTTGTCAAAAAATATCCAGGGTCTTCATTTCCACCACTCTATAGTAAGAATCTAACCATGTGAATACATGTGTTGAAGTCGAACATGGTAGAAACCACTTGATTATCGGTCATTAGTGTATACTGTTAACAAGTGTGAGGGAAATCACCATTAATGTCAATGACTCCCAAGGTACACTAGTACAATACAACAGGTGTGAATTTGTGAGCTGAAGTCAAACACTCGGCAGAATCTCTCAATCAAGGGTCAATAATGAAAACCCACTGTCGAAAGAGAGGAAACCTGCAATTGAGGCATGCAAGTTCCAAGGTAACAATTAGTTTCTAATTCTAATTTCTAGATCATGATTTGAAGTCGATAGGAAAAGATTCGTCACAGGAGGGCCTTAATGCATCACCCATCAATGACATGAAACGGGTAACAAGATTTGAATTAGATCAGAGTAACAGGTGATTCGGGACTGAATCAGGTGGTTGATGCAATAGAAGGCTTAAGGACTGTAGAAATGGTCGACGCAATAGAATGATTTCTGGGTATTTGAACATATTGATGACACGACAATTGTCTTGGAAAAACTAACTCAACAACAGGGATCAAAGACCAATTTCTAATATTATAAAGGAGTATGACCAAGAGAAAAGTGGATTTTCCAACCTAGACACAAAGTGAGTTAAAGGGTGTTATGTTCAAAAGCGACTCTTCCATAGAATACATGTTTATATACATTTCTTTCCCAATTTCCCCCCCACCATTTCTGGCGAGTACCTCTTTATTTTAACACGAGCTTGAGGAGGATAACATATGATTCTAATGTAAGCTCATCCTTCAGATGAGTCCCTCATAGTATGTTTAAGGAACACTAGGAAGGATTGGTTCGGTCCCATATGGGCCTTTTGATGTTTGTTTTACGAGTCCAAAGAAAGTAAACTCAGTGGTTTTTCATATTTAGAGAGTCTGAAAAAAACTTAAAGGAAACTCCAAAATGTCCTTTTTCATAAAATAGTCTGATGAGACTGAAAAAGAGATAAACTACCGCTCAACAGATTTTTTCTTCAAATAATTTAATGAGCATGAAAAGAACAAGATCGCTCGGTAATATTTTCATGTTTAAAGAGTATGAAAAGAGCTTAAAGGGAACTTGAGGGGGTTCCTTTTTTGTATAACCTTTACAAGTCTGAAAAAGTGATAACAGTTTACTCAGTTACATTCTCATGTATTTACGAGTATGAGAAAGAACAAAGAATAAGCTTGAGATTGTTTTCATTTTTACACAAGTTTTAAAAAAACAAAACTATGCTTGGGATAGATTTTATTTTTTACACAAGCTTAAAACTAGCCAAAACTATTCTTGGACCTGGTTTCATTTTTACACAAGATTGAACTAGATAAAACTATGATTGAGGAAGGTGGTTTCATTTTTACACAAGTGTTTGCACCCTTTTTGTCACCGTGGTGAGCAAATAAGAGGTGCTTACATGCCCAGTTGGGTCTTGCTGAGCATGACAGTTGTAGAGGAAAGAGTTAGAGAAAGAAAAACAAAACTATAAGCAAGAATTAAACTAAAACAAACTAAAATTATGAGCATATGGATATGGAAATAACAAACACAAAAAGACCAATATCACCAATGTTTTTAGGCTGATCTATTGATGAAATCAAAGCACAATGAAGAAAAGGGACTATGAGTCCCTTCTTCCTCCAAAGGAAGGCTCTTGGACCCTCACAAACTTGTTCTCCTGACAACAAGAAAAATAAAAATGGTGATGAAAGAACTCCTTTGCAAACCCACTCAATGGAGAGGTGGATTTCTCAATGAAATGGTGCCAAAGTGGTCTTGTCAAGGATTGAGTCCTTAAAACAATCTAGGCAGCATAACATTACATGAAATTCCTTGAGAAAATGAGGTTTCTTCATGGCTTTTTATAGCATTGCATTG
>JZKD02S1583910.1:375005-406489 GCA_000966675.3 Picea glauca
GTGATTATGTAACTCCTTTGTAGTGTGAAAAGAGGCTCTTTAGGGCTTTATTAGGTCTTTGACCAGCCTACCATGTGGATTCAGCTCAGATTTGAGGGTCAAATTGGCTTGGGAGATGATCCATAAGTGGTTGGGAGGCCGACCAATTCAATAAATGCGTCGTTTAGCAGGTGCATGGGTTTTTGCGCCAATAGTCATGTATCGTGCGCGTATGCGCGCATGGTACGTTCCTGTTCCACGCATGTGCGCACCCACCCAACTTCTGTAAAGCGCTCTTCAATTTTTGGTTACTTTGTATAGTTTTTGACCTTTTTGGAATGCTGTGAAATTAATTCAGTGCCATGAATGACTTCATTACTGTTTGACGATGCTGAGTTCTTGTCGCCATGTACGGACGAAATTTCAGTGATAACAACAAGCTTGAACTAGAGGAAACTGTGCTTGAGGTAGGTGGTTTCATTTTTACATAAGCTTGAACCAGAGAAACTATGTTTGTGGCTTCCCAATGCATCATTCACAGAATCGCATGGTTGGTACTTAGCCCCCAGCTTAAGAAGCTAGTGAATTAACTTCAGCATGAAGTCTAGAGGGTATAATAATTCCCCCCCAAGCTTCATTTCATCCAAATTCACAGGCAGATGGAATGAAGCTTTAAATACTAGACGAAGGACTTGACTCAAATAGAGAGGGAGAAGTTGTTTCATTTTTTAACGATCTTGACACAGGAGAAGAACTATGCTTGAGAATCCAGGTTCAATCCCCATACCACTGTTTCATTTTTTAATGATCTTGAAATTAGGAAACCATGCTCAATAATCTAGGTTCAATCCCCAGATATTTGTTTCATTATTTAACGAGCTTGACACAGAAACAAGATCTATGCTCGTAACCTTTGTTTCATTTTTTAACGAGATTTCCATAGAGAAGAAAAAATTTCCTCATAACCTTTGTTTCATTTTTTAATGAGGATTCCACAGAGACACAAAAACTATCCTCGTAGATGGTTTCATTTTTTAGCAAGACTGAAATCAAAAAACCGTGCTCAAGAGAATCTTCTTGATCATGGCTTCCAAGAGGTGTTATAGCAATATTTTCGTCACCCTATTCAATATTTCCAAAAAGGCATTTTTTCATTTCCCCATGCAAACTTATCTTCCCTGTTTATAAAATCCAGAGCCAAAAATAAATATTTTTCCACATGTATGCATCTTTCCTACTATACAGCATGTGTATACGCAGGCTGCTCCAGTACAGCCCATGTACATCGGGATTTGTGCCAAAAAATGAAAAATAATGTCGAGTTTCCATGTCACGACATGAGATCTATGATCCTTGGCCTTCCATATACTGGAAACGTTTTGACTCGTCCCTTCAATTCCATTTTGAAGGCTATAAATGGGCCAACTCCGAGCTATGGAAAAGGAGAAATAATTAAACTTTGAGAGAAAAGTTTCTCTGGAGAAATTATTTACTTCATATTGAGTTTGCATCCCTTTGTCCTTTAAGTCTGAACACAGTGTTCAACCCCCAATCTCTTCCCTTATTGATTGAGAACCTCATTGTTTCTCTCTTATGATCTTGCCTTTGGTGGAGGATTGAAGTGGTGGAGGCCCATCTGGAAGGAACTTAGTTTCTCGATTCCCAACTGTGTCGACACAGAAGTCTATAACATTTTCACTTTTGTTGATCATTTATTAATAGAAATACTCTTTTCCCATCCAATTGATATCTTGCAAATATATTGAATTATTATTCCATGGGAGTATTTGTCATGTTTATTAATGGACTATGCTATTGAATGTGCTAACATTATATAATATCACCATATGCTTGCTCTGCTTGGTTGTTGAGGACTACTTGCAGGGGTATCACTTTGGGTCAAGTGCTCAATGGTGGACTTCATTGAACGTATGGATGGGGTAGGCATTTTATCTTGTCTCTCTAGCATATTTGTTTTCATAGCATACTTGAGAAGAGATTTGATTTCTACAGTCATTTATGTCTGTTGTGGTTTACCCTAGCCATAGAGAGATTTTCCTCGTAACAGAATTGGCGACCATATTGGGGATTGAATCTTCTTTCTTAGGGTTTGGAGTACTTTTCTCCTTATATTTCTCTCATTTCTACAGTGTCTCTTGTCGTGTCATTGCTTGATGACTTCTGTTCACTCTAGGTTTGAGTTTTCATCCTTTCTCCCTTGCCTGGCCTTGTTTTGAAACATATATGTACTTTTTTCCTTGACAGTCACGTACATACGCAGGCTATCCCTCTACAAGATGCGTATATATGCTCTGTTTGCCTAAACAGTCATGTACATCAGATTTCCTTGCTTGTTTTCTTGGTCAGGTGGTTGTTGGGTGGGATTTAATGTTTGTTGAGTCTTCTTAGGTCTCTGTAGTGCATGTTAAGTGCTTGTGGGATTACAAGAAACCCATCTTTGGTTGAATTTCTGGACGGAGTCTTTCTCATCATCTTTTCATTTTTTATTGTCCTTGTACATTGGGATGGATGTTTTGTTACTTGGTATCCTGCTTGAGTTATCTCTTTTTATACATAGTAGGGTTATATATCAAGTTACTTTTCAGTCCATGCATTTTCATTTTTATTATTTTGAAAATACAAAAACAAAATAGGCATTTTGCATTTCTTGTCAATTTTGTCTTTTGAGTCCTTGTCATTAGCTTAGTGCATATAATGAAAGAATTCATTTTTACTTAAGAATTGCAAAGTTGAAATAGAAAATTGCATTAGTTTTTAGAAGCATATCATTCATTGAAATTTAAAGTTAGGACTTTGCTTTATTTTTATATTACTTTTCTTGCAGAGTCATAACACCATGAGTTTCACTACCATACCTTTTTGAGTAATCACGGCCACTAAAATTAACGCTATAATTTAAAATTGATTTGTCACGATTTTATTTTCTAGGGTGCACAAACTAGATTAGGATTTAGTGACTTGGAATAGGATTTTGTGAGTAAACTTCTCCAAGGAAATTAAATCAACATATGTTTCTGAGAAAGAGAGTGGATAAATCCATTGTATAATTGGTAATATTAGGAGGCTCCGCTCACACCAGAGTTAATCACGAGGTTGCGTGAGGTTGGTTGAAGGGATATTCCCCCCAATACCTTCTTAGTGTCAGAGATATTTTTGGGGATCTATTCATATCTAGGGATCTTGCTAGTGCCTTTACCTCTATGAGAGGCGGTGCTTTCAAGGTTTTGGGCTTTGATACCCCACCCATACGATGGACCTGACTTATGAATTCTCTCATGTTCATCGGTTACATAGTGGTTTATTATTTTCTTGACTTAGGTGCCACACAGGTTACTTGCAAGGGTTATTCTGTAGGTACCCTAGGTCAGATAAGGGTTGGACAACACACAACCTTTATGGAGGATTACTTCTCCGGGGGGATCTGATCGACTGGTTGTTAAGCCCACAAGGGCCCTTATAACTGATTTTGTTACCTTTGATCTTTAGCATGGAGTCTCAGGCCCCTCTTGGATGAGACATACCTTCTTTAGGGAGGTAGGCCACTCAACCACTTTACCCTGTTTGTATGCATATTGGCCATTTGACTCTTGTTGTGCTCTTTGATTACTAGTTGTCTTTAGGATATATTTTTTATATTGAGAGTCTTAAGTCATCATGGAGTTAGACCAACCTCCCCGCTGGTCCCGTCGCTTGTTACAGTTACCACTGGATTTCGAGTATTTTCCTTCTAAAAGGCATAGAGTTATTAGGTGTGGTACACACACATCCACTTTTCAGACTTGTGATTCTACAAGGATGAGTAATGAACCTAGTCTTTAGAACATTGGGATCCCTTTGAATCCCACACCCACTATATTAATGGCACCCCTTCGACTCCTGCAACCACAATGGTTGTAGTGTCAGAGGCACCTATCATTACTATGGCTCAGCCTATAGTCAATTCTCAAGCTACTGCCTCGAACCCTTTTGGGTCTCTTGGTCACTCACCGAGCTATAATGTTTAGTCCATCCCTATAATTTCTAGTCCTTTTTCCTATGGTATGCCCAACTTTACTTCATATTTTTCGAACGCCATCCCAGCTGTTGGCCTTAATTCTAGAACTGGGCTTAAGGTAAGTACACCTCCTTACACTCCTTTTTCATTTGGTGTTTCTAAAGTCCCTCAAACAACTCCTAATATGGGAGGCAATCTTGATTTTAACCCCAGGTCTAATCCTCTTGCTTCTGGGTGGAGAAACCAACCTGGTGGAAAATCTTCGGCTCAAATTCTGCCCTATACCCATACCTCCTTGGTTTTCATTCTGACCAATACATTTTTCATGACGAATCCACCTTTATCCTCCAGATTCCCACCCAGAGGAGGTCATCTTCACGCTTTGGGCAACCCCTAACTCGGATCCAATCTGGTTGGAGGAAATTTTTATAACGCCTAATAGAACATGCTTGCTGGAATGATGCCCAAACAAGATTTTATGAATCATCCCATAGGAGGGCCTTATAATCCCAGAAAGGGCCATGGTGCTTACTAGAACCCTGGATGGGCTATAGTTCCTCAAGCACAATCTTTCCTGGGAGCTTGGGGCCAGATGTCGCAATCCCGTCTCCCTTTTTTGGCCATGCTTAATCTGCCAGACTTGTCTAAGATAATGAATGACGATTTGATTCATGATCCTACATGGCCCCCCATCCCCACCAAGCTTCTTTTGGACATCCCGAAGTTTGAAGGTAAGAATGGAGAGGATCTGGGTGATCATGTCACTACCTTTCACCTTTGGTGCTCATCGAATTCCCTTAATGGCAATTCTATTTGATTAAGATTATTTCAATGCACCCTCATCGGAGTTGCTGTGAAATGGTATATTGAGATACCTAGGGGGAATATGGGACTTTTAGTGATTTGGTGTTGGTCTTCCTTAACCACTTTCAGTTACCCATTCGTTACGATGTTGGCCTAGAACTTCTATTAACTTTACGCCAGGATACTGCCACTCATATCTCAAATCATATCTAGGAGTGGCGTAGACAGAAGAGGTTGATTAAGACCCCTATACCCCCAACCTTTCTTTTAGAATGGTTCCTTAATTATTTTCACTCTCCTATCTTGAAGGAAATTGCTACTTCTAGGGTTACCACTAAAGAAGAAGTGATATTTAGAGCCCAATAGTTAGACTTGATATATGCTCAGTCTGGGATGTTATACCACCTTCTTCTAGACGCATCATGATCAACTTACGACCCTAGAAAAAATCTTGGACCTCATACTGACGTCATTGTAGGTGTCACCAATGTAAATTCCACAGACTCGGTGACAAGCCATATGAAAGAGTTGTCTCTAAACCATTATGCAGGAGGGATAACTTTGTTTGTGTCTTCCAACCCCACTAAATTGACGCATGTACATTTCATGAAATTGTCGGCCAGCCCAAATGGTAACCAAGAACTAGGAGGGAATAAGAAGAAAGGACGTAATAATTGTAAGGGTGGGAAAAATGGTAATAAACCCAAGGAAAATGGTAATAATGAGAAGATGAATAATAATGTTGGAGAGGGAAAACGATAAAGACCTAAGGTGAAGTTTCCCTGTAATCTTTGAACAGATGATCACCTTACCCATTTATGCCCCAAACTTGCATAAGATGCGAGGCTATTATCTCTACCGCCCACTGTGCTGACGAATCCATTCGCACATAACCATCACATGGCCTCGAGTTCCTCAAACACCGGAAATGTGGCTAGTGGGAATCAAAACCTGTCATCGCAATACGAAGATCATTTATGTATCAATATAGTCGATGTGAAAGTTAATGTACCACTCGATCTTGAGATTATAGCTCTTCACAAGATATTCATGGTCTATAATTTCCTCCTCCTCCTCCGAAGATGACTTTACATATTGAAAAAATAGATCCACTACCTCGTATTCTGAAAGGAGTACTCAAGTGCTCTACCCACGATCAAAATTCTAAAGCCGCCCAGAACTACTGTATTGTTGAGGACCTAGGTCAAAACCCTTGTGTGATGATGGCTTTGGAGGTACTCCAGACATGTCCTTCATAGAGGAATGCCTTACTATCTACTTTAGGAGCTCTAGAACCCACTGCATCAAAATTTATCAAGTTTGACGTCACATATGTGAAGCCTCTCTTTCCTTACCATGTGGCATTCAAAATCCACGTGGAGTAATCAAAGTATACCATAAAACGTGTGGATGTTGATGAAGTCACTGCTACGTGTGTGATGTCCACGGTATGTTGGAAGGGTCTCGGTTCTCTGACTCTTTCCAAGTCATCGAACTTGTTGAGTGATTTTGGTGGTCATTCCTTCCACCCTCACGGTATTCTTCCTGGATTTCTAGTCCAGTTAGGTGGGAATATGGTAGAGGTGGAGGTATAGGTAGTTGGCATGCCTCTTGATTATAACTTGTTACTAGGATGCAATTGGACCTATGCTATGGTCATCGTCGTATCGTTCATTTTCCATACTCTTTGTTTTCCTCATGAAGGGAAGATCATGACAATCGACCAGTTATCCTTTGCATACTCTAGTACTAATGCATCTATTGGACCGTCAATCCTTATGATCGAAAATTCTCATCCGACAAATAAGAATATCGGTGTCAGAATGTATTCTTCCCTAATGGTTAATTTCAACTTCACAACACCGAGTCACCACGTTTACGCCATGTCCAGTAGGCCCATCTCGATAGGGAGTTCCATTCCTTTCTGCACTTCCTATTTTAGTGATCTATGGACCCTACCTTACCCGATTTTATCTTGTAAAGGTCAGTTGCATGCTGGAATGGCCATGCCACTATCAGCAGCAGAGATTGCGTATCAATTTTTTCTTGACTCTTCTGTCAATTTCGATCTTGTTACCTCGTCGACGGACAAGGAGGATCCCATTCTTAGGCTCATGTAGGCCACTTTGTTGTCTCGTTCACATGATTTTCTCGATGAGACTTTTCCTTCGGACAAAGATATCATCGAAGCCATGAATGGTTCCGACAAACCTTGGGATGATATGCATCACTGCTCTTATTTTCTCCTAGATCTTGAAAGAATCGAACAAGATGACTTTTGATCTACTTTGAGTGAGATAGTCAGTCACGCCATAGTTCCACTTGATACACACAAAATTTATGTTGAAGGAAACATGGTGAGTATTTATCCTACTGTCACAATCAACATCTCTCGTACCCCTGGCAAGGTTGAAAACATAAATATTGGTGTGGATTGTTCGCTAGAAGAAATCCTGATCTACACCGAAATATTCAAATAATTTCGAGATGTATTTGCTTGGTCATATGAAGAGATGCCAGGAATCGACCCTCGTATCGTCCAACATGATATTAGAAATTATCTGGATCCTAAAATTGTCCAGCAACGTCTTAGAGTTGTTAACCCCCAGAAGGCCCCTTCTATTAAGGCAGAGGTGGAGAAGCTACTTAATGTCGTCTTCATCTACCCGGTTCCCTTGACTGAATGGGTATCCAACCCTGTTCCTATGGATAAGAAGCAAGGGACCATCTGTGTATGTATGAAATTTTGTGACCTGAACAAGGCTTGTTCTAAAGACAACTTCCCGACACCTTTCATCGATCAAATTCTCGATGAGTGTGCGGGAAGCAAAGTATTTTCTTTTATGGATTGATTTTTAGGGTATAACCAAATTCAAATCAAACTTGAGGATCAACATAAGAAAACATTTATATTTCATTTGGATACTTTCGCATACCAAAAAATTCCTTTCAGCCTTAAAAATGTTGGAGCAACCTTTCAGCGTGCCATGACTTTCTCTTTTCACAATCTTAAGCATATAGTCGAAGCTTACCTTGATGATCTTGCTGCTCACTCTCGCAAGAGAGTGTATCATGCTATGAAACTTCGGCTTGGTTTTGAAATATGTCATTACTATAGAATCTGATTGAACCCTCACAAGTGCATATTTTGCGTTAAGTGTGGTCGTCTTTTGGGATTTCTAGTTTATGAGATTGGGATCATGGTAGATCCACCAAAGGTTGAGGCAATACTTTGATTGCCTCCCCCGTGCACAATTAGACAACTTCAAGGTTTACAGGGGAAAGATAACTTTCTTCATCGGTTTATAGTGAACTATGCCAATATCACTAAGGGTTTCATGTGTCTTTTGAAGAAGGACACCCCTTTTATCTGGGATGAGCAAGCCCAAGAGTCCTTTGATGCTTTGAAGAAATCCTTGGTATTGGCACCTCTGTTAAAGCCTCTTGACAACAGTAGATATTAATTTCTTTATATCAACATGTCTGAGGAGACGATTGGTATGGTTCTGGTTCAGGAGGATGATGAGCTCCACAAGCACGTCATCTACTATCTTAGTCAAAACTTAGTCAGTCCTCAGCTTAATTATTATCATGTTGAAAATCTAGCTTTGGCTGTTGTGTGCGTAGTCCAAAATTTGTGTCATTATATATTTCTTTTCAAGACTATTGTGGTTGTTGATGTCAATACATTTCAGTACGTCCTTACCAGGCATATCATAGGGGGAAATATAATAAATGTATTGTCATTTTACAGGCTTTTGATCTCGATTTCGCTTCTGCGAAATCTAAGAAATCGTTGGTCTTCACAGAATTAATATCTGATTTTCCACAATTAGATGAGGATGTTCTCCATGTTGATTTGTTTGTGGACGAACACATTTTTCTTGTCTCATCGTCCGACCCTTGGTATGGAGATAGTCTTCTCTATCTTCAAACTTTGAATTTCCCTCAACATCTCTCACGAGATGACCAACGGCGTGTAAGGTACCAAGATAAGAAATATACTATCATCGGTGACACATTGTATCACTGAGGAATGGAAAATATATTGCATCATTGTTTAACTCATGGAGAAGCCAAATCAATCCTGAATGATTGCCACAGTGGGGATCGTGGTGGTCATCTATCCAGGTTTGCGACATCCCCCAAAAAATTGCGAGCCAGTTTTTACTGACCTACTATATTTAAAGATTGTATTGAAGAAGTTAAGAAGTGTCACCCCTGTGAGGTGTTCACTTGTAAAATGCACTCGCATCCATCCCCTTTTCACCCAATCATTCATGTCAGTCCCTTCCCCAAGTGGGGGGTGGACTTCGTGGATTAAAACCCAACTTCGGCTAGGGGGAATCAATACATTATTGTGGTCATATACTACTTTACTAAGTGTTTCTAGGCCATGCCTATAGTTAAATATGATGGGAAGACTGTCGTCTTATTCGTATTCAATCAAACTATCGCTCGGTTCAGTATCTTGAGTGATATTGTCACTGATCATGGCAGTCACTTTCAGAACGAAATGATGGAAGAACTAGCATCTAAGTTGGGGTTTAGACATGGTCATTCTTCTCCTTATTACCCCCAGGAAAATGGACAAGTAGAGGTCATCATCAAGTCTCTCAAGACAAATTTGCAAAAAATTGTCAATCAAAGTAAGTCTAACTGGCACATCATGCTATATCCTACACTCTAGGCATACCAAACATTAGTCAAGACTGCCACCAATTTTTCCCCTTTCCAACTAGTACATGGTGTGGATTCGATATTACCTATTGAATGTGAAATCCCTTCTCTTAAGTTGGCAGTCGTTCTCCTACCTAACACTTCTCATCTCGAGCGACGCCTTGTACACCTAGAGAGTCTTGATAAGTAGCATCGATACGGCTCTACGGCTATCGTCGAGGGTGAATTGGTCCTCTTGTATGATCAAGCCAAAGAACCACTGGGGGTAGGCAAGTTTAAGACGATGTGGCATATTCCTTCTATCATGCGACGTGTTTTAGAAAAAGGATCCTATGAGTTAGAATATTGTGAAGGGAATAGGTTGGTCGAGCCCAGAAATGGGCTCTACTTGAAAAGATATTACGCTTGAGCCCCAGGATTGGGTAGAACTCTTTGTATAATAATGTAATTTAGTGTATATATCTTTTCACTTTCTTTCCATCTTCATCTTTCTTATCGAGTTTTCCCTTTGTTGGAAGATGTCAATGGAGTCTTCAATTTACCTAGGATTCGCAGACAGGGCCAGTCGTCAGACACAAAATTTGGCTTCCGCCGCTTGGGTGGTTTACTCACCCACTTGGGTGGTTTACTCACCCTCTTGGGTGGTTTACTCACCCACTTGGGTGGTTTACTGGTGTCTTCAGGTGGCGTATGCCTAGGGCCATCCATGAACAATGTGGTTGAATATAGCATCGTTATAGAAATTTTGCATGATGTTATCTCACATGGTATTCTCTGTTTAGAGGTTCACCTGGATTCCCAATTAGTAGTATGTCAGTTGAACGAAAGTTACCGCATGTGTGATCCTACTTTACTCCAACAATTCCTACGGGTACACCTTTTAGAAGGACACTTTGATTTTATTACATATTATCACATTCCTAGGAATTCTAATCATGTGTTCAACACTTATGCTAATTTCATTTTAGATTGGAATTTGTCACATAATTAAAGAAAAGAAAACCATCTCATCAATGTACACATTGTAAAATATAAGTGAAGCCGAAGATCCATTTTATATATATTTCAAAAAATATGGTGTTTATAGTACAAAATTGGGGCTAATACCCTCAATACACATATACATTTGGTACTACAATATCCACGAAATCTACACCTGTGGCACTGGATGTGTGTCATGGTAACAAACTACGATGTTTACGAGACACCGAAAGAGTCACACCCAAGCTCTGGGTACACCAACCACCTGTCGTTGCATGGCTTCAGGAAGATCCTCTACCTAAAATATAGGGATCCTATGAGTCAAATGAGACAGGTTTCCCTGCACGTTTTGTAGGACCCTCTCAGCTTCTCCTCCCGCCACCTCATCTCCCCGGTTCCTTCATCTATGTCAAGGAAACCCTTTCGACCATCGCGGACCCACGTCTTCATTACACAAGTGTCTAGTTAGTACTTAAGCACTATCCAAAAATATAACTGTCACTTGTTATGCCTTAGGTACTAACCCATTTGTTGCGACACAGAACCTTCCATCTGCTATAAGTCATGTCGTTAGCAAGTGGTAGAGACTTACTAAACATGGGTGACCTAGTTAGATCCCCTACTTCACTTGGTGCCCATGCAGATATTTATTCCATAGGATCGGGAGTCCCTCATAGCTAGTACATGACTTGATGTTGGCCTCATTTCTCACTCATAAACATGTGGCCTTATACCCTGAGGACTCCCAAACGAGTTTAATTTAATCTCTTTTCCAACTCATCTTTAAAAAGAGAAAATATTGTCGAGTGATTTGTCCCTTTCACACTCATTAAATTGGACTTGAAAGGTTGTGAGTCTTATTTAATATATTTTCTGACTCGTTTTCAAAAAGATAAAACATTGTCGAGTGAAGTTGTCTTTTTCACACTCGTAAATTGGATTTGAAAAGACGTCTATTTGGTACAATTTTATCCCTTTTTCACACCAAGTAGACTAAAAGAAATAAAAAAGGACATTTTTGTCATTAAGTTGTGATTTCATCTCATTCCCTTGCTTGCAGTATTAACCCTATAGCCAGTTCTCGCTTTGTGTTATAAACCGTTTGCCTCAACAATTTGACACCCTATACATAGGAGGGAACATTCCCCTGAGTGTCCAACTCCTGAATGCATATCCTTGCATTGATCATAGGTATGTTACACTACTAGAACTAGTTTTTCTTACTTGCAACACTCATTTTCTCCTTTGTATCATAACATTCATTTGTCTATGAAAAAACAAAAAAAATACGGGCAGGAAGGGAGTATTATCTTATATTGGTAGTAGTCGTGTCGCCTTTGAATAGAGCACAAAGTTATTGAGTCCATTCATCATCATAATTTTGGGATTAGCATGGCCTTAGGAAGATGAGCTCGTTATAGAGTCTTCTCTACCGACTGGTTACTCTTCTAGTCCCTATAGAGAATTTCATTTATGCCTCCTACATCTCATGGTTTCATCATTGGGTATATGTTGTCGGAGTCCTTTATATGTTTCATGGTATTGTTCAAAGGAAGTCCATCAACCTGTGTCGGCCACTCCTTAGAAGTCTTGACTTTACATATCAGCCATACCCTCAGTTTGTCTCAAAATCGCATGATATTGTAGTCCTCTCATGCACCTTGGCCCTACTTTCATCAATGGAAGGTAACCTTGAACCCAATAGTCAACATTTCATCATTGGTCGTTGATTGGGTGGTTTCCCTTGTGTTCGACGGTAAGACATCTATTCACACATTGGGATTCATGCAGTGTCTTGGATGCCATTAGCCTTATTGGTGGTTTCCTCACCTTTTTCAATAGTTTTCATTATTGGCTGTTATTCAAAGGGTCTTTTCCATGTACCGCTTGCACTAAGCACACGTGAAAGATGCACAGGTTTGTTGGTTTGTGAACACGTTCTTCATCTAATTTCCACCAAATCATGAAGCTCCTTCTTTGCACCTCGTGTTCACTGATGAGAGATAACTTAATGATCTCCTTTCAACGGGTCTTTTTTGGCACAGGGGTAGACCCAAGGTTCACTCCAAGAGCACACCAACAAGCCCTAGCTATTGGCCCTTTCGGCATCACTTGTGAAGCAGATGCAATCTCACCCAAAGCAGCTATGAGGGGGTTGCAGGACAGAATTGTCTACAACCAGGGGAATATCAAGTGGATCTAGTGCAATATCAACTCAATATGAATTTAACACTTATCAAGCTAGATCTATCCTGCACAACTATAGATCTTATCTAACAAAACAATGCAAATAACAATATAACAATGACAGAGATCAAAGCATCAATCACACACAACAAGAGATGTACGTGGTTCACCCTCTCTCTAGGGATACATCCATAGAAATGTGCTTATGATATATTAAGGTAAAGCTTACAGTTCTTTTTTGCACTCTCAGCCAACAGATCTTCTTTATCTTCTCTCTTCCTCTCCCCTTCTTGCGCACCCAGCTGTCGGAACTAATATTCACACCCAGATGAATATCTTACAATACCAAAAGGCTCTTTACTTAGCTCTTCTTCCTCTCAATACAATGATCTCTCACATAACTATATGACTATATTAACAACAACATCATAACAGTGTGTACCCCCCTTTTTTGACCCAGGTCCTCTTGGCCTTTATTTATACATTATAATACCTCACCGAAAGCCTTAGGTCGAAACGTAGGTGTCAAAACCCTAATTACCAAAACCCTAGGTCAACTTGACCCGCTTTTCCTGGGCTTCACTGACATGTCTTTCCTTTCTTCCTGGGCGGTGCTCCAAAGAATCCAATGACATATTTTTCTCTTGTTGAGTTGTCCTCGGTCCATCTTCCTTTCTTTCCTATCATCCTTGGTCTTCTCATCCAATAGATTTATTTTTCATACTTCACTCCATCTTTTCTTCTCTTTTGCTCACTTCGACCCAGTAACAGTTAATGTGTCCTCCACGAAGCTCGCTTTTTACCTTTTATTCTTTGTACTTCGCTTCTTTCCGTAACCAAGGGCCAACAGGCCCACAAAACTCACCTGTGACTCGTCCTGAGGCACTTCGGGTCTGATTCCTCTGTGTTACTTTGCTTTTGGACTTTGCAGTGCAGCCTGTTCTTTCTTCTCTATTTGTCCCTTCTTTCCTTGTGTAGACTGTATTTTTTGTGTCTGGTACCTAGTTTCAACTCCACCTAGTACCTGGACCCTTTTTCTCATGCTTCTACGAAGAGTTGTGCGGTAGCTGGTTGTCATAGTACAACTTCAGCTGAATCCCGTTCACCAATCCTTCCTTCCACTCTCCATTCAATGTCTTCAACTACGCATCTCCTCCTTATGTCACGTAGGAAATATCGTATGGCCCAAGCCAATGTGTTCTGAACTTCCCTGGGTGTTTTATAAACTTGTTTTCTTACAACCATACTAAGTCACCTTGCTTGAATGCCTTCTTCTTGATGTGCCTATCATGATATGCCTTCTCTCGTTCCTTCTGAACCTACTGATGGAATCTTGCAATGAATCGGTCTTCTTCCAATTCAACCAACTGTGCAAGTCTCTCATGAACAGTTCCAGTATCATCCATGTCTGTAAATGCAACAATCTGTAAACTTGGCACCAAGTATTCCATTGGGACAATAGCTTCAAAACCATAAACCAACTTAAAAGGGGTCTGCATTGTTAATTTCTTGCAAGTGGTTCTGTAAGCCCAGAGTACTGCTGGTACTCTTAAATCCCAGTCATCCCTATTCACACTACAAATTTTCATCAGTGTTGTTTCCAATATCTTGTTGAATGCTTCAACTATCCCATTTGATTGTGGATGGTAAGGTGTTCTCTTCTGATGGTGTACTGCAAATTCTTCAGTCAAGTCTTCCATTGTATTATTGATGAAATGTGTGCCTTGATCGCTCATAAAGATTTTGGGGCATCCAAACCTGGTTATTATGTCATCAAATATAAATCGCACAATTGTAGTTGCACTATAGTCCTTTACTTCTCTTGCTTCAGCCCATCTAGTCAGGTATTATGTCGTAGTGATTATGTACCTTTCTCCTGTGCGCTTTCCTAGTGGGTTTATATGTCCCATGAAGTCAATAGCCCACTTTTCAAATGCTTGTAGGGTCATCTTCAGTGCTAATGGAATTTCATCACTTCGAGACGGTTTTCCAACTCTCTGGCACACATCACAGGCTCTAGCATAATCCTTAGCATTTATGTTTAATGTAGGCCACCAAAGGTCAGCTCACAAAACCTTCTGCGCAGTTGCTTTCCCTGCATAATGTCCTCCTGCAATGCCTTCATGAGATTTAGCAAGGATCAGTGGGCGTTCTGCTTCCATAACACATCTTCTTAGTATCTCATCAGGTCCCATTTTGTATAACTATCTGGGGATTAGTGAAAAGTCTGTAGCGCACACTACTAACTATTTTTTATGGGGAATTGTATACACACTTGGTGCCTTTCCTGTTGATAGTAGTTGGACGATGTCTGCGAAGTGGTCATCAATATTCCTAATGGAAAGAAGTTGTGCATCCACAGTGTGTCCTCTAAGATGGTGGGTTCTTGGCCATGTTCCAACCTCGACAAGTCATCAGGGCCTTTGTTCTTTCTTCCTAGCTTAACTATGATCTCAAAATCATATTCTTGAAATAGCAGAATCCATCTACATATTCGCCCCCCCAACATTGTCTTATTGACTAGGTACTTCAGCGTGGAGTGGTATGTGAACATTTTAAAGTGTCCTCCCAATAAGTAGTGGCAGAATTTTTGTAGCTCATACACCATGGCCAATCCTTCTCTCGATGTAGTGGTGTAGTTAATCTCAACTGTAGATAACTTCCTGCTAGCAAAAGCTATTGGATGGTCGATCTCCCCTTCTCCGGGTTGTTCCAGTACTACTCCTAGTGCAATAGAAGATGCATCGACATGTACATGAAACTCCTTGTTCCAATCTAGGAAAAACAGAATGGGCGCAGTGACCATCTTCTGTTTCAGTGTGTCGAAGCTCTGTTGGCATTCATCTGTCCAGCCAAACTGACAATCCTTCTTCAACAGCTTCTCCATTGGTGTTGTGATTTGGGCATAGCCTTTAATAAATTTCTTGTAATATCCAGTATGTCCTAGTGCAGTGCGTAGTTGTTTGACTGAAGTAGGTGGTGGCATATCAACTATAATTGGAATCTTTGATAGATCAACCAACAATCCTTGCTTGCATACAATATGGCCTAATAGTACTCCAAATGGTGAGAAGAAGATGCACTTCTTCAGATTTAAAGCAATTTGACACTGCCTGCATTTATACAACATTAGCCTTAGACATTCAATATGGTTTTTCAACAAACTAAACACAGTCCAGTCATCAAAATATGCTTCTGAAAATTTATGCAAAAATTCTTTGAACACTTCGACCACCACCCTAGAAAAGATAGTTGGGGCATTCTTCAGTCTGAATGGCATTACTATATATTGGTAGGATCCCCATTCTGTGGAAAAGGTGGTCTTGTGGCGGTCCTCCTTGGAAATATGGATCTGATGGTATCTTGAAAAGCCATATGTAAAAGAATATACCTCCTGGCCTCCCACATTGTCTAATACTTCATTAGTGAATGGTGTAGGGAAGGGGTCATGTAGACAGGCGTCATTCAACTTTATGAGGTCCACACATATCCCGATTTCTCCCATCTTCTTGTCTTGTACCACCATAGGGCTCATCCATTCTGACTCTTTGACAGGTTCAATATTCCCTGCTTCCAACATTCTGTCGAGCTCAATATTCACTTTTTCCTTGTATTTTGGGTTTAATATGTAGGTTCTTTGCTTGACTAGCTTCACATCTGGCTTCAAATATATTCTCATATCTCCCATAGGTCCTTTGTTTCCCTTCATATCAGTGAACTTGATTGGAAACAAGTCATGATATTCATGCAATAGCTCTGTAATCTTGTCAAGGGTAGGAGAATCCCAATAGTCTCCGACATTGGCAAGCTTCAGTGTCTCCTATGTCCCAATATTGACCTTTTTTATTTTGATTGGCTGCCCAATAAATGGTATCTCTACTCATGGTCCTTCCACATCTCTTTGGCCTTTTGTTTCAGTGATGTTTACCTTTCTGGGATCATCATCATCAGTATTGATGTTGTAGAAACTCTGTAATTTCTGGAGAGGCACAATCCATTCGTCCTCTTATTGTTTCATAGGGAGGCTAGATGCCTCTTTGAATACCTTTTGTCTCACAATCTGTAATGCTTGGTCTACTGAAGGATATTTACTTTCAAATAAAAATTTGGTTATAAAATTCTAAATCATACCTTCCCAATCTGTAGTGATGATGCGCAGCTCCGCTTGAAGGTACCAGTTGATAGGGGTCATGTCCAACTTGTTAATGAATCTGTGCACCCATTTTTCTCAAGGGATGTCACTCTAGGCCTCTTCACAGCTTCGCACATGGTCCTTTGGGCAACTTCGACATGTGTACCTTACTTCGCGGCTTACTACCTGTGATGAGAACCGCGTTGTCATCAAGGTTCGGCATTATGTCTAGTCTGTAATATTTCTTTTATGTGTCCCCCACCTTCGTGGTGGTGTGGATTTCATGGCCTCATCCATTGCCAACAATCATTTTTTTGTGGGTACACTTGTTTCAAAGTCTGATAGGAAGGTTTCTTGTGGATTCAAACCATCAAATGTGGGTAAATTACTGATTGTTGTGCCGATCCAACAAACTTTTCTGGTTAATATAGCACATCTTCTAGTAGACACTTCATACATATGGTTCTTCCAGTTCTCTAGCGCTTCTTCTGAATCTGATGAACATGCATTGTCATTTCACCAACTCAGGTTCCCATCAGCTATAGAGTTGATGTAGTCCTGTTGTCTGGTTGTTAGTTTGTACATGTTTTCCAGTTCATAGGCATGGTCTTCCTCTCTGATGGGATTTGTATATCATTGACCCTCATCTGGATCGAAGGGTGCAATGACCCTAAGGCCCTCTATTTAAAATTTCATACGTATTTTCTTTAAATCAACAATAGTAGAATTTTCAAAGGCCCAATCAATTCCTAGCAATGCAGGGTAAGGGAAACTATCATCAACAATTTCAATTACCTCAAAATCTGCAAAGGTTCTTACTCCATCGATGTCCACTAGGACATTCTCCAATCGTCCAACTAGGTAGACAGCTTGTTGATTGGCCATGCGAAGCCTGATAGGGGAGTAGATCAGCTTGGGTTTCCCCATCATTGCCCACATCTTCTTCATCATGACATTAACCTCCGACCCTAAGTCGAGGACCACATAGTCTATATCATATTCTTCTATCTGAGCATTCAAGTGTAATTATTTATTTTTCCTCCTCTTCTTTCCAATTTGGTGTACTGCCCTGGTAAATAAGGGGTCTACCTGCCCTAGATCATACTGTCTAATCAAATTCTACAACTCTTGTACAATGCTTTTATCTTGAATCAACGTAATACAAATGCATATAAATTCCATGAGTTTGCTTACATCTTTTCCTTCTTTTGGTGAAGCAGAATGATCGAATGCATGTGGCATTCCGTATTCTTTTATTTTTGGCCATGTTTTTGATGAGGACCCTTGATATGCTTTGAAATCTTGCCTTGCTTCCTCAAATATTTTCCTTTCTTTCTTCACATAAAAAATATGGGTCTTTTCTGCAGCTTTTTTTATTCCTGAGTATTATGCAATCTTCTCTTTGGTCACTCTATCATTTCCTGTAGAAATGCCTCCTCGTGTAATAACAATGACTCTAGGATCAACTCCGTAGGGTTCCTCCTTGATCAATTGTATTTGTGGGTTCTGCTAAGGTCCTCGTCTTTCTTGAAGCTTAGCCAACACCATAGGGAAATCTTCTATAACATGCTCAAAAGTATTGCAATAACTGAAAGTAGTGCAAGGGTTCTGAAAATCCCTTGCTAGATGTCCTGGCTATGCACAGTTGTAACAAATTATTTGTCCTTGGCCTCAGACCATTCCTCCTCCTCATCCTCTTCCTATGTATCCTTCATGAGGATTGGGATTTCCCCTTCCTGGAGAGTTATATTGTGCATTGTTTCCTTCTTGATGCACTTCACCTTAGATCTTGTATATGTCTCTTGATATTTCATGCATAAGTTTAAAGGCCCTACAATATCTATCATAATGTCCTATTGACTTACAGAAAGTGAAATACAAGTTTGTAGGATTTTGGACATACTTTTTCATATAATAGCACTCACCGGGGTGATGTCGGTTTCTGCATACTTCACACAAGGGTAGATTAACTTGCTTCAGAGGGCTCGGTACTCCTAAGGCCGAGTACTTATGAAACAGGGGACAATGTTCCTTATCATGACCTTCTAATATGCATTGTACATACCAAATATCTTCTCTTTTGTCCCTCCCCTTGTCCTTCTTCATATCCTCGACTTATAGAGATAAACTAGTCAGCTGGCTCAAGATCTGGCTCATGCCTGAGTTGGATTCTCCCATAGGTGTTGATTCAAGTTTCATGGCGATCTATAATGATTCTACCTATGAATCAATCTTCTGCTGCATCAGGGGAACTCGGATATGTGGTAGAAGAGCAGCAATGAACCATTCTTTGTTCTGTTCATCTGGGATCTTAAAAGTTAATCTTCCAGTTAGGGTCTTGAATCTATGATCGAACTCCCAAACAGGTTTGGCGACCTTTTTCTTGATCTCCTTCAGCTCTGTAATACATTGTGACTCCGAATTAGTTTTTTTAAACTCTACAATTAGTGCATTATTGATCTCATTCAATGGTTTAGGCTGCGAAAGTCCTTGGAAAAGCTTCATGTACCAGCTTAATGCGTGATCCATCGGTGTGGTGCTAAACTGGTTTCTTTTAACAGCTTCATCAGTAATATTTTTAATGTTCCATACGGCCTCACATAGGAACCAGTGTTGATCAGGATCCTTAGATCCATATCCTCTAAAGATAGGGAGCCTCATCTCATCTACCATGGATTTTCCTAGATTTCCTATCTAAGTAGATGTTGAACTTCTAGTAATAGTACTCTGTGGATTCTGGTGATTCTGACTGTTCTGATTGCTTAGTGTTTCTGAAACAACATGAGGATTGATATTACTTACTTCAGTTGTCTGTGCAGTTCCCAATGTTTCTGGCTCGATGAGGTGAAGTTCCTCAACGACTTCTTCCTCCATCCTAGTGAGTTCTGGGTGCTCTTCGTTCATCAGATCTGCCTCTTCTCCACTATAGAAACCCTCTTCCCCATAGTTTTTCTTAAACAAGTTCTCTGGGTGAACCCCTCTGAATACTTTTCCACTACGTGTATGTCCAGCTTCTGAGTCATTGTCGCTATCTGAATTCCTACACATCAGCCTGTTCAGATCCATTCATTCTACTTTGTCTTCAAGATGTGGTTTTCATGCAAGAGAATCTTGATTCTTAACTTTAGAAAATGTAAAAATTTCCCTCTGGGTCCTTTGAAAAAGTATCTCTCGGCTTGGTTTTATGATTCTACTCTGTCAACAGCAAACTCGGTGATATACCCTCCAATGGTACTATCAAACCAATGATCTATTGCTCTGGATACGACGTTATCATCTCTCTTAATCCTCTGGATCAACACTGGCGTCCAAACCATAGGGAAACCATTTGTTGGCACAGGGTCAAACTCGAGGTTCACTCCAAGAGAACACTAACAAGCCCTAGCTACTTTCCCTTTCAGCGACACCTGTGAAGTAGATGCAGTCTCACCCAAAGCAACTATGAGGGGGTTGTAGGATAGAATTGTCTACAGCCATGGGAATATCAAGTGGATCCATTACAATATCAACTCAATATGCATTTAACACTTATCAAGATAGATCTATCCTGCACCAATATAGATCTGATCTAACACAGCAATGAAAATAACAATATAACAACGACAAAGATCAAAGCATCAATCACACACAACAAGATATGTACGTGGTTCACCTTCTCTCTAGGGCTACATCCACAGAACTATGCTTATGATATATTAAGGTAAAGCTTACATTTCTTGTCTATGCTCTTAGCTAGCATATCCTCTTTCTATTCTCTCTTCCTCTCCCCTTCCTGTGCACCCAGCTATAGGAACTAATCTTTGCACCCAGCTAAAGATCTTACAATACCAGAAGGCTCTTCGCTCAGCTCTTCTTCCTTTCAATACAATGATCTCTCACACAACTATATGACTAGATTAACAACAACATCATAACAGCATGTACCCCCCTTTTTCGACCCAGGTCCTCTTGGCCTTTATTTATACATTACAATACCTCACCGACAGCCTTAGGTCAAAACCTAGGTGTTAAAACCCTAATTACCAAAACTCTAGGTGTCTAAAACCCTAGGTCAACTTGACCCGCGTTTCTCGGGGTTCGTCGGCTTGTCTTTCATTTCTTCCTACGCGGTGCTCCAAAGCATCCAATGATAGATTTTTCCACTTGCTAGGTTGTCCTCGATCCATCTTCCTTGCTTTCCTGTCATCCTTGGTCTTCTCATCCAATGACTTGCTTTTCCGTACTTCGCTCCATATTTTCTGCTCTTTTTCTCACTTCAACCCAGTAACAGTTATTGTGTCCTCCGCAAAGCTCGCTTTTTACCTTTTCTTCTTTGTACTTCACTTCCTTCCGTAACCAAGGGGCCAACAGTATCCTTCCATCGACTTCAACCCATTTATTATGGAAATGGGACCTAGAGTCTTATGAGTACCTTGAGGCTTGCAGTCATCAGTGGCAGGCTCTCTTGCCATCAATATTTGGGAATACATCAATGTCTCCTGATCGATGGATTCTTCAAGTGCTCAACACTGGCTTCTTTATTCACACTTGTAATAATGTACTCAGTGCATTGATACCTACTTTCATTATTGGTAGGTTGTCTCACGTTTATTAATGTTATACATCAATGACCAGTAATCAAACGATGTCTCATTGTGTTCGACCTCAACTTCTCTATTCACATGATGTAGACCTGCAACCTTGGCAAATTATGTAGAAGATTTGAAGACATCACTATGTGGTCGCAAATTTCCTGAGTTTTTGCTTCCTTTTCATTGGACCAGTACCTATATGACTTAAATGATCATGGGAGATCAGATTGTACTCCATGGTATACAGATATATTCATATTGGTTTTGAGACTAGTTCTATTGGGCCTTGTTCGTGACTATGACAAATTTTGGCATGTAACCGCATTTGTATTTTCCTATTCATGGCCACGAACATTTTTTTGGCACATTTTCACATGGATTTTCAGTGTAATTTTATTGCCAACCATGTATGCAAAGTCAGTGTAGAATGTAATGAGAAACTAGTTCGTCCAGTTGGTTCCCTATCACTCTAATTCTGGGTTGTTTATAATGTATTTCGGCCATCGTAGATACTCCTTTGACCTCACACATTAGTGGGCATATGTTATAGCAAGATTTTCCTCACCCTATGCAATCTTGCCCATAAGGCCTTTTTCCATTTCCCCATGTAGACTTATCTTCCTGTCTATAAAATCCAGAGCCAAAAATAAATATTTTTCCACATGCACACATCTTGCCTACTATACACATGCGTATATGCAATTTTCTCCACTACATCCCACATACATTGGGATTTGTGCCAAAAAATGAAAATTAATGTCGATTTTCCATGTCATGACAGGAGATCTATGATCCTTGGCCTTCCATATACTGGAAATGTTTCGAATCAGCCCTTCAATTCCATTTTGAAGGCTATAAATGGGCTAATTCCGAGCTATGGAAAAGGAGAAAGAATTCAACTTTGAGAGAAAAGTTACTTTGGAGAAATTATTTACTTCATATTGAGTCTGCATCCCTTTGTCCTTTAAGTTTGAACACATTGTTCACCTCCCACGCTCTTCCCTTATTGATTGAGAACCTCCTTGTTTCTCTCTTATGAGCTTGCCTTTGGTGGAGGATTGAAGTGGTGGAGGCCTAGCTGGAAGGAACTTAGTTTCTTGGTTTCGAACCATGTCGACATGGAAGTCTGTAACATTTTCACTTCTTCTGATCATTTATTAATAAAAATATTGTTTTCTCGTCCAATTGATATCTTGCAAATATATTGAATTATTATTCCATGCACGTATTTGTCATGTTTATTAATGGATTATGCTATTGAATGTACTAACATTATATAATATCACCATATGCTTACTCTTATTTGTTGTTGAGGACTAGTTTCAGGTGTATCTCTTTGGGTCAAGTGCTCAACGGTGGACTTTATCAAACATCTAGATGAGGTAGGCCTTTTATATTGTCTCTCTAGAATATTTGTTTTCATAGAATACTTGAGAAGAGAGTTGATTTCTACAATCATTTGCATCTGTTGTGGTTTACCCTAGCCATAGAGATATTTTCCTCATAAAAAGAGGACAATGCTCCAGAAGGACACCATGTCAAGGGAAAAAAGTCGGTCATGGCTTCTAAGAGATCTTCATTTGACAGAAGAAACCAACTCTAGAAGGAACACGTGTCGAGGGTCATGACATGGGTAAGGAGGTCAGGCTTGAATAGCCCTACCAAAGAGATCACCATGTCAACTACTAGATCCAAGTCATAAGAGATTGATATTACAGTGAGAGGCTCATCTACATCAACAGCTGAAGGCAGGGAGACAACGCCACATAATTGACCTGTGGTGGGGGTGATATAGTCTACATATAAGAACCGTTTAGGGATGTCATCCAATTAGGACCAACAAACAAAATTTTATCAATAGTCACAATTATTCCATCATGAGGGAAAGATATCACATGAAAAAGTGTGGACACGATAGCTTTCATGGCATAGACATAATCTCGCCCAACAAATAAATTGAAATCCAAGGGGTCTTGGACTACCATGACGTCAATAAAGACAATTTTCCCTCCCAAAGTTATGAGAAACTGAGGAAGGGTCCCTAAAGGGTGAATGGTTATTCTGTTAAAAGCTAACAGATTCTGCGTAACTGACACAATATGAGGATAACCCAAAGCTTGCCAATCAACAGAGAATAAAATACTAATGGACACACCTTCGTCTATCAGCATCTGAGGAACGTCCCGACCACATACCTGTATTGTAATCTTGAAAGAAATGTGAGAGGGAAGATGAGGTTCAGTTAGCGCACCCCAATCAAAAAGGATGGCCTCATTGCTTGGAGGGGGTTCCACGGGAGAAGGAGGAATTCCCCCTAGCATGATAGGTTTTGTATCAACGAGAAAAACATGGGTAGTATTGGGTATAATATCTAGTGGGAGAGTAGGATCGATCGATGATGAGATCAGATCAACCACTTGAGTTGCATTCTCCAAGGGGAGAATGGGGTCGACGAGTGCAAACGGATTGACCGCTTAGGTTTCACTCTCTAACGGGAGAGTGGGATCAACTGAGGATGGGATTAGATCGACCACTTTGTCAACTGGTGAAACTAAGGACATGACCAAATTGCCTAAATGATCAACCAAACTGACCAACGAAGGGACCGGATTGATCATTCCATCAATTATAGGTGGGTCAAGAGTAAGATTGCAATAAGCAACTAGAAGTTGATTTTTGGAAACAATCATGTCTTCCATTAATTTTGAGGCTTCATCCATACGATGGAAAAGGTGAGTATGATGATTCCCTCCGCATAACATACACGGGAACTTGACTCTACTTTTCTTCTTCCCAATGGTATATTGAATAGTTGACGGGAGGTCATCAATGTGTTGTTCAGAGGTTGACAACATGGGTTGGTGGGGGCATGTATACCATGCTTCTATAACCTTGTATAGACCAGCGAAATCCTTAAGAAGATGGCTACCCTTACAAACCCTACAAGGGTACTTGGACTTACGGGTTGTTTGGGTGATCTTGGCATCATCAACACTCCCATCACAATTAATAGTAACTGGTTCCTTTCCAACATGTTCGACAATGGTTGGAAGTTTGGACCCTTTCTTATTTTTCTTCTTTTTAATATTCCTTTTATTCTTCCTCTTTTCCACCGGGTTACTAGCTTAAGAGATTTCACTCGAAAAAGAAGAAGAAACGGAAGAAGACCTTGCAAGTGAAGAAGGTGAAGAAGATATCACTAGTGAAGAAGGTGAAGGATCAACATGAGGTTGATGTTCTTGGTGGGGAGTGCTTATAACCTAAGAACTTGTTGCATTCAGGATTACCTGAGTGGAAAAAAACCATATCAGTAATCCAATTGTGATACATGGAAGGCTCAAATTAGCGATATAAGGAGGGCCAACGTTTCTGTAATAAGGAAAAAAAAAGTTCCCTCGGAAGAAGGGTTTCTTCATTGGTCATTCCGGGAACTGACGCCATTAAAAACAGATCCAACCTAGTGTCTTTTAGGGAAAATAAACAACACAAGCTAAAAATCTAGTAAGCAAACAAACAAACAAAACCTTCTCACAATGAATGCATTAGTTGGTGATGAAATCCAACATCATGAGAACAATGTAAGAAGGGACTAAGATAGAGCTGGTGGAAAAGTTATGTTGATGACCTGCTTAACAAACTTACTCCCTAGTGCAAGCTCCCACACATAATCGTGGGTATACCCTCCAAGGAGCCCAAGTGATTTTTTCCAACGTCGATTCCAAGTACATCGAAGACTTTCCCCTTCATTGTCACCTCGTGTAAAGACCCTAAAGATATAGGCCACTAAGGTTACCAATTACAACAATGATTCCTGGGGAAACATTCAACAGTCTGATCCATGCATAAAGGAAAGATATCTAAGCTCGAAATCAACTCGAGAAGGTCCCCACAAGAGTTTCTTCTCATGTGACCCCCAATAATATGCACAATCTCTACACTAAGACAAACAAAGTAGGGTGAGTAACTCTTCTATTCCTAATGCGACCTCATGATTGACCCTTGTGTTAGAAGGGATTCCCAGGACAAAATGTAGCAAGTGGATTTCATCACTCCCTAACGCAATATTCTATGTTTTTTTTCATCTTTGGAAAGTTATCTTTCACACCTATTCCAAATCCCTACATCTAATTTAATGTAGGTTTGCTACCAAAAAATATAAAAATGTCTAATCAATTTTATAAGTGCTTTATTTTAAGGCTGTTGTTTACTCGAGAGGAAAATGGCATGGACTAAATGATGTTTTGACCAACTCTAAACAACGCAAATAAATGAGAATGCACATATTTCACTTTGATGAAAGCTATATTACGAGAAGGAGAAAACGTTTATCATTCCTAGATGCACAGTGTCCCAAAATTTTATTAAACTCATCAATATCAAGATCTTCAAGAAATTATACAAAGAGACTGTACACCAATACACAATTCTTGGCCCCACCATGAGGGGGGAATTTTTTTAAAAATTAAAGGCCAAAAATGCCAAAAATCATGCAATTTCGTTACTTCAAATGAAAAGATGCCCCCAATCTATTTTTTTTTTTTTAAAACAAACTATTCATAAAAAGAAATGTTCTTTCACTAAACAATTCTAAAGAAAAAACAATGCTTTGTAACTAAAAGACACTCAAATCAAGAGACCAAATATTTCAAAACCAAACAAGCTAAAACAAAGAAAATATGACTAAAAACATAATCAAAGTTGTCAAGCAGACTGTGATCAGACCTAACAAACCACCCCAAACACTTATCACAAATCTAGGTAAGGAAAACCACCAAAAGCTAAAAAAAATTCACAATCGTCGCAGGCTACGAGCCAGCACAGTGCAACGATCCTAGATCTTTTTGGGCCATAGAATCGTACAGTGCGATGACGTTGCACTGTGTCTAAAGAAAGGGTGTTTTGATCCTATATCATCACACTATCCCTCAAAGCAGGGTGCGACGATCAAAGGAAAAATGGAAAAAATAAAAAGCAAGAAGGTTTTCCAGTGAATTTAAACAATCAGAGAGTCAATCTGGTTCTCCCAGTGACTCAGAAAATAGAAATGAGAATGCAAGAATACTAGGAAAATAAAGCAAGAATACTAGGAAAATAATATGTTCCCGAGTATGGTCACCAATTTTGTTATCGGACTAATCTGTAAGTGTGGGTACAAACAGGTCTCCCTAGTTTCACTCTGAAACTAGAACAAAAAAAGACAAAATATAAAACTTCCCCTAAGTTTTAATCATCAAGCATACTAACTAACAAGAGATAAATGACATACCTTTTAAATGTTGTTTGTCCTTGCTAGTGTCATCCTCACTCCGTTCCAATACTTATGGGATGTTGAACCTGTAAAAAGACACAAGCCAAYGAAGTGAAAGAAACAACGTATACTCAACAAAACCTATGTATGTGATCAAGGAGTCATACAATAAAATAAGACCAATAATATGGGAAATAAATATATCACTGTATTATAGATATGAAAAGGAGAATACAACCAATGCCTTGATGTTGTTGTTGGGGCTCAGAAATGTCCTATTTTCATCCACCTTTCCCTTCATCATTCTTCACATTTCATCGCCCCATTAACCTTTCATGATATCATTTTCATAAATATACTTGTGTTTCACCTTATTATTCTCCACTTTATTCATTTTAGTATTTAAAAGGAATTTGTGATTAAATATTAGAAAAACAACATGTTTTCATATATATCTCAAAAATGTGTGATCTTTGTAATGTGTAGGAATATGTGAAGGATTAATTCAAAAGGACTTCTCGAATACTTCCTCCACCATTTCAAGATTTGAGGAGATAATTAAAGCCTATTCCAAGGAGCAGATCATGGATATTTGGTTGGAATATCTTATCCAAGATGTATGAGGGATATGTGTGAGGATTTGAAGGGATTATATTTTGTAATAATGGAAAATAGTTGAGAGAATAGTGTATCTGTAATTATGATATGGCTATCTTATCTTCAAGGTTCTCATGTATAAAAGAGAGTGCTCTCTCTTCATGAGGGGAGTAATTAGGATGGAATTAGAGTAGTCATTAAGAACATTCATTAAGATTCAAGTAGAAATCTGGATTATTCTTAGATTTGTAATTTGAAAGAGAAAGGAATTCTTAGCTTTGATTCATGGTTTTGGTTTCGATGCTTTCATTATTTTGTTATGAAGATTGATTTGATTATTGTAATGTAAGATTGCTTCATTTGTGTGAGCTCACACATGTTGTTGTGTCATTCAACTCTTCACATGTTGTATTTTATTTTCCTTCATGTAGTTCTCGATTCCTAGATTAATTTCATTTACACAATTTCCCATTTCTAGATTAATTTCATTTACGCAATTTCTCATTCCTAGATTAATTTCATTTGCACAATTTCCCATTCCTAGATTAATTTCAATTCCAATTCGTGTGTATTAATTTCCTGCATTAGATTAATGATTCAATTTTCATTGTAGCTTAAACATTAGATTAGATTAGTCCTGCTTCAATATTTCATATACTTTGCGTGTGCTTCGTTAGTTTATGAACCCCGGGTTGACAAATTAGATAGTTGGGAAAATACTACAATGCAATTAATTCAACATTAGTTCGACCCAATGTAACGACTATCGTCCCCTTGTTACGATTGTTGTTCCCTTTACAAGAAGTGTCGTTCACCTGAATAGAACAATTGGCGTTCCCTTTACGATTTTTGTTCCTTTACAAGTGTTGCATCTATGGAGGCTGGGTATTGAAAACGGAAGGTAAGAACCTACGTAGGAAACAAGTAAAATGTTTGTGCCGGTGCCTACCTTTGGCTGATGCATAGAGGTTGTTTTTAGGACATCTTTAGAGCCCAACATTTTGGTGTCGTTGTTGGGGAAGCACGATGGATTGAGGTATTAGTTTATTTTTTCATTTCAATTCATGCAAGTGTAATATAGATGTTTTGGTAAGGGGTCATAGCAGCTACTTGAATGGAGACTCCTCATGTTCTCCCTGCCAACTAGGTAAGTGTGAATTTCAATTTCCGCAATAGTAGTTTCAATTTCTGCAAATTTCAATTTATGCAAGAGTGTTTAATTTATGCAAGTGTGATCTACATGTGTTGGTTCTAAGGGTCATAGAGATGCTTCAGTGTAGATTCCTCACTGTCCCTACCAGCTATCAAGAGCATTTAATTTCCGCAACTGTGAAGAGTAATTGTTTTATGTTTCAGTAAGAGTGCTTTTATTTAAGTTTTTTTCATTTAGATTTCAGTTTTGAGTGTTGTAAGAATCTTTTTTTTTTAACATGGTTTAACAATGAATGTCAGCGTGGAACTACTCACTCAGATCTTGGAAGATGTTGGTATTTCCTCTTCCCTGGAAGAGGAGATATTGACAAGGATCAAATATTCAAATACTCCTCCAGAAACAATTAAAGATCCAACATATAAAGACTCTTATGCATCCAATGACGAACAATTGATCAAAAAGGAGATCGAGGAAGATGAAGAGGAGTTACAACATTATCTGAGCGATGAACAATGCGCCTATGAAAGCCTGATCGAACGATGGTTTCAAGTGAGTACTAGGTTAGATACATTTAGTTTTTCTTTTTATTGTTTTAATTCACAGTTTCAACAACTAATTTCCCACATTCATACATATTTCTGATTCTCATTTATGAAATGAAAGACAACATATTCTTATTAATGTTGTGTGCATGGCTACATTGGCTATTTGACTACTAGTAACTAATCTCTCATTTTTAATTAGTGTAGTGTAGGTAGGATTTTATTTTCAATTTTTTTATTTGTTAGAATAAGTATGCTCTCCTTCTTGCTTCGTGCGATCACGAGGATTATAAAGTAGGATGACTGATTGATTTCAGGAAGATTTTGTCTACAGTTATTTTCATTTGCTCACAAATTTGTAATAAGTTTGCGAAATCAATTTTTTTTTTTTTTTAGATAAATACATAAATAAAAATTTGGGCATGCTTCTGTCTACAAATCAAAATAATAAAACAGTAAGTACTTTAGAAAAAAAAATATAAAAAAATGGAAGGTCTGCAATTTATGCAAGATAAGAGGTAGGTGACAGATAACTCTCATGCAACATACCTCCCAATATTTAATCTCGTTTTAAACTTGGGCCTGGTTTATTTTTTTGGTTTGTGTGCCATGTTCTTTCTCTCGCCCATTATCCTGTAATAAATAACCCTGCAAGCAAAAAAAATATCATGAATTCACATAAACCACCTCATAAGCTTGATCGAACAAATAAGCAATTTGTGAATTCACGAAGAGCTGAGATCTAAACTTGTTATACCAAGCCAAATATTTCTCATATAACTACCTCTACCTCTGTGCCCAGTTTTTGCTTGAACGATGCTTTGTGGAAGGGGTAAACTTCCTTTTGTCTAACTGGTACATTTGCAGCATTTTCTTCTTTCACTTAATCAACTAAATAAACTACAATTGATGTTGGCTCTAATACTAAGGAATTTGCTTGGTAAACTACTACTTAATTTGTTGGTGCATATGTCTATGTATAAACTTTTGTTACCCTTGTCTCTGCTGGGTTAGATACTTCCTTCGCTCCTGCTATATTTGTCTCTACTATGGGACTTGCTACAGGATCTTATACTTACTATGCAACTGGTGATGTCATTTCCACTAGCTAAGTAACAGATTTATCCATTCAAGTTCTCCAGGATGTATCTTGTTTTTATTCTTTCATGCGAGTGATCGATCTTTTGATTATGTATTTCCGGATTATATGTTATGATTATGCCTAAGCTGATGCTTTCACTTAAGATATGAAATTACCATGTGAGCCTTACTTGGCTTCGGATGCACCTATTTTTACTGTACTTGGAATTGATGCCTCACTCATGGGATTTGTTGGAGCTTTTTTCGGATGGAACTGGAACTTAGTTAGTTAGATCTGCTACTGGCTTTCATTATGAGCATATTTTTTGTATCCAATTTTTGCTACAGATAGTATAAACAAAAAACAAATAAAATGTCAAGATGAAAGAAACAGAGCGGAATGAAGGTGGTTACTTATTGATCATGAGCTCCAATAATGAATGAACATTATTTAACACAATTTTGGCGATATGAGATCCACTCATACGTTCAACCAAATACAGAGATTTTTCTACCAGAGGTTGCAAGACCAAATCTTATTTGATTGTATCAATTTGATTTGCAACGATCTGCTTCCACATTAGTGATATTATTCCCAAACCGTCAACCTCCACGACATATCTAAAATCAAGGATTTCGATCTGGCTTGCATGGCGCGACAACGTCAAGTGTCTGCTTCATCTACTAAGTTTCAGGCACATAATAGACTCTAGTCCCCTACCATTATTAAACATCTAGGGGAGATGCTAATGCCTTGAAAGAAGGATGGCAGGGCTCGGCTCAGAAATATGGTTACAAGTTTTCCAGGAGGGTAGGCAGATCCTAAGTATTATCAACGTCGGGTCAATTGGATATGTTTGTTGTGGATCTAGTCTATCTCTTTGGAGGGGTGTAATGGTAAGTAGATGAAAAATCGAGCAAGAAGGGTAATTAGTAATAAGTATCACCACATCAGGGTTTTCAAGAGAGATTGAGAATGGTGATGGCCAAGGTTGTGATGTGCGTCACGCTTTTGGCGGCAGTGAAAAAAAGGTGAAGAAAGAATCACCTTCACAAATTGTGAACTAACTATGGCTCCCTGCATCCCATACTTTGTTTCCCTTGATCTTACTGACGAGTGTTATCAGATTGGTGATGCGGTTATGTATTCAATGCAGAATGACACCGGTTGGTGGGACGTATGTAATTTCTTTTTCAGTGCATATGGGAAGGCCAATCCTGGGAAGGCCAACTCCCTTGAAGCTCCTACTTCTCTGGCATGGAGTTTCAAAATCCGTAAAAGAGGAATCTGCTCATTCTAGGACTGGTTGATCACATTGGCCTGAGATGAGCTTGTTAAGATGCAATATTAGTGTCTGGTTTGGCATGTTTTGCAGTTTAGGTCGAGAACCTTTCATTTTTAGCTTCCAGTTTTTTCTTATTATTGCATAATAAATTAATAACGCTCCATTAAGTATGTATATGATCTTAATATAAGTATAATGAAAACCAATACAAATTTTGAGTGATTAATAT
>JZKD02S1583910.1:406539-424694 GCA_000966675.3 Picea glauca
TATATATATATATATATATATATATATATATATATATATATATATATATATATATATATATATATATATATATATATATATATATATATATATATATATATATATATAATCATAAAAATATATATATATTTATCTGTTTGTTTTATTATAGAATTTTATTTCAGTTTGCTTTGTTTTATTATAATTATAAAAAAAAATAGGTCAAATTCATAATAAAACTTTTTTTAGCAAATGGACATTTCAAATAATTCTTGAAAACAATATCAAAGTAATGTTTTTTAAGCTAAGTTGTTTCTTGGAGTCACTTTAGCAAGAAATCAACGATGAAACAAGCACGCGTGCAACGACCATGACAAGAGGTATAAAAATGCATTTTATTTTTACTTTGTCGCATTTGCACTTCTTTCTGCATGTTATGTTTTTCTTCGAACATCTCACAAGTTTTCATGCAGGATTTGTACAAAGTTTTTTTCAGGTGTGCAGTCGATCGCATCTTGTTCTTGAAGTGATTTTCAAAGATCACAAAACTTTTGAAAAAAAAACATGCCTTATTGACTTCTTGAAGGAGCTGATTCTCGTTCTACACATCATGGCGTTTGTTGTTACACAATGACCATTCATAGAACCATTTTGCATCATGAATTCTTTCTCCCATTTCTCCTTCAAAGAAGATTTTCCATCCCTGTGTTGAAGCCCATATTCCATTGAATTATCCTTCATGATTTTTCACACGCCTATCTTTCTAAGTCGCATACATCTCTTTATCTTTTTCAGTTCAGTTTCCTTGTTAATAAAACTATCCATCTCCCTTTCCATGACTACATTTCCTTGCCATAAACATTGTTTATACTGAGATATTTTCATTTATTGTCTTACCAATATTCCTACAAACTCATGTTGACTGATGTGGGATTCCTTAAGGCCCACCTTTCAGCAAGTCTTGCCCCATCGACCTGGGCACCTTATCTGGGATATAGACTAGAGTCCATTTTGAGTACCTGGAGGCTTGCATGCCTTAATGGAAAGTTTGGTCGCTAAAAATCATGGGAATACATCAATGTCCCTTAATCGTTAGATCTTTCAAGTGGATCGACATCAACTCATTCATTTTCACTTCACAAGATGCACTTGGATACCTTGGCACTCATTGACATCCATGGTGAGTTTGTCTCGCATTGGTTAATGGCATTCATCAATGGCTGGTAATCCAATGAATTATTTTCATGATTGACATCGACACATCCATTCACATGATTATAATTGTACCATCGGTTTGTAGCATGTGAAGACTATACACTTTTTCCTGACTTCCTTAGCAGTTACAACAGCATGACTTCAATTATTTGATAGTGCTACAGTTCCACTTTCATACTTCCTCTTTCCATGATTCATCGAGTAGCAGTTCAAATTCCTCCACTTCACATTCTCTTATCCAACAGTCATGACAGTCTTAGCTACAACAACAGTCACCTTTCATATGATCCTATAGTAGTGACATCTTCCATGCTCCAGCAACCACATCAGCCATATTCCTCTTGCATAGTTCATCAACATTTTGGGTAAGTGGAGGTATGTTTTTTCTAAACTTTAATCATGTAATTCCTCAACTGCTAGCAATGAAAAATTTGAAAACTTCCCTCACCAAGTTCCCTTTCCTTTTCACTTCTATGACTTATGCCACGTTGCATGAGGACATGCAACCCGTTCAGTTGGGGGGTAGGGGACTTTATTCACTATCATTACTCCATTTTTCCACTACCACCATTCCATTTTTCCTCTCACTTACCATTTACCAACATTTCTTTTCCAACGATACTCTATTGCGCTTTGCTTTATAAGCACTGATATACATATTGGCATGATTCAAAAATATAAAAAAGGGCTTTCTTATACTCAGTGATGTTTCCTTATGCACATTTGATAGCATATATTTTCCAGTAAGAATATGAGAAAATTATTATCATAACAGTAAGAGAACAAATAAACGAAATGAATGTTGTTAACACAAGAACCAACATTCTTTATATTCATGGTTTTCACACAAGAACCAAACATAATAAAATGATAATTGTTACTCATGTAAATCCCATCCTGGAAACATTCATTATAATCACTCAAAGCTGAACATTCAGATGCCAAAAATTTCTTGAGAAGATCCATTCATGGTTGCATGCGGACATGCAACAAGTTCAGTTGAGGGGTATGTTGGGGCTCAGAAATGTCCTATTTTCATCCACCTTTCCCTTCATCATTCTTCATATTTCATCGCCCCATTAACCTTTCATGATATCATTTTCATAAATATACTTGGATTTCACCTTATTATTCTCCACTTTATTCATTTTAGTATTTAAAAGGATCTTTTGATTAAATATTAGAAAATCGACATGTTTTCATATATATCTCAAAAATGTGTGAGCTTTGTAATGTGTAGGAATATGTGAAGGATTAATTCAAAAGGACTTCTCGAATACTTCCTCCACCATTTCAAGATTTGAGGAGATAATTCAAGCCTATTCCAAGGAGAATATCATGGATATTTGGTTGGAATATCTTATCCAAGATGTATGAGGGATATGTGTGAGGATTTGAAGGGATTATAATTTGTAATAATGGAAAATAGTTGAGAGAATATTGGATCTGTAATTATCATATGGTTATCTTATCTTCAAGGCTCTCATGTATAAAAGAGAGTGCTCTCTCTTCATGAGGGAAGTAATTAGGATGGAATTAGAGTAGTCATTAACAATAGTCATTAAGATTCAAGTAGAAATCTGGATTAGTCTTAGATTTGTAATTTCAAAGAGAAAGGAATTCTTAGCTTTGATTCATGGTTTTGGTTTCCATGCTTTCATAATTTTGTTATGAATATTGATTTGAGTATTGTAATGTAAGATTGATTCATTTGCATGAGCTCACATATGTTTTTGTGTCATTCAACTCTTCACATGTTGTATTTTATTTTCCTTCATGTAGTTCTCCATTCCTAGATTAATTTCATTTACGCAATTTCCCATTTCTAGATTAATTTCATTTACGCAATTTTTCATTCCTAGATTAATTTCATTTGCGCAATTTCCCATTCCTAGATTAATTTCAATTCCAAGTCATGTGCTTCAATTTCCTACATTAGATTAATGATTCAATTTATGTTGTAACTTAAAAATTAGATTAGATTAGTCCCGATTCAATATTGCATATACTTTGTGTGTGCGTCGTTAGTTTACGAACCCTGGGTTGACAAATTAGATAGTTGGGAAAATACTACAATGCAATTAATTCAACATTAGTTCAGCCTAATGTAACGAATGTCGTCCCCTTGTTATGATTGTTGTTCCCTTTACAGGAAGTGTCGTTCATTTGAATAGAAAAATTTTCGTTCCCTTTACGATTGTTTTTCCTTTATAGTTGTTGCATCTTTGAAGGCTGGGTATTGAAAACAGAAGGTAAGACCCTACGTAGGCAACAAGTAAAATGATTATGCCAATGCCTACCTTCAGTTGATGCATAGAGGTTGTTTTTAGGACATCTTTAGAGCCCAATAGTTGTAAGGTCCCTTCCAACAATTCCTTTCTTCCCACACACTTCTACTCCATGGATTCTGAGATCAACAATCTATCTTGGCAAATCAAATCTCAAATCCAACATACAAGCTCCAAAAACTCCAAGCTACAAAACTTAAGAACATTCCAACTAAGCAATAGGCACCTCAATACAACTTTCCCCATGAGAACTCCTCTCCTTTTATAATCTGAAAAGGATAGGGTGAGGAGTTTAGGATGATCCCATGAGATCAAGGATGTGACTCATATCCAAACCGATCGGAGGCCACCTTACCCTTGAAGCTTCTCTTCTAGAAGAATCGAGAATATGCTCTTTTTCCTTCATACGAAAATCATCGCACCCTTAACACTAAGCAAATTGTGACTACGTCGCATGACATTGTGGTGCAATTTGCGATGATCCTAGATCGCCGCACCCTTAACACTAAGAAAGGTGTGACAATCCCTTTTTCTAAGGTTTTTGACAAAGGAAAAGTATAATTTCATCACTCTAGAAAAAAGTATCTTCATTCTTCTTTAGGGATTAAGGCAATTGATCCTTCTAAAGACAGAGGATAGGTTTACATAATTAACGGTCATATGGGTGACAAAAATAATGTGTAACACTTGTGGAATTATCCCTCCACTTTCCAAAGTCTTATGAATCATGTCTTATGTCCTTTTCTTTGTAATTTTGTCTTAGTTTCTTTGATGATATTCTCATCTATAGTAAAACTTGGACATCTCATCTCTCCCATGTGAATCAAGTTCTCCATATACTCTCTAACAACCAAATTTTACTCAAACAATCTAAATGTGTCTTTAGAGCCTCAGAAGTGGAATACCTGGGTCATATTGTCGGCAAGGATGGTGTCTGGGTGGATCCTAAAAAAATTGAAGCTATCCAGGATTGGCTTCACCCTAAAACTATTGATAGCTTGCGTGGTTTTCTCGGTTTTATGGGCTATTATAGGAAGTTTGTTCAAAATTATGGAAAAATTGCAGCTCCTCTCACTTCTCTCCTTAAAAATAATTCCTTCACTTGGACTCCAGCTATGGATCACTCCTTCCAAGCCTTGAAATATTCTATGTGCTTGACCCATGTCCTAGCTCTTCCAGACTTCACAAAGACATTTATTTGTAATGTGGTGCTTCCAGGAAAGGAATTGGGACCATCCTCATGCAAGATGGTAGGAATTTGGCCTTCACTAGCAAACAACTTTCAGAGAAACAATTGGAAGAATCCATTTAAGAAAAGGAAATGTTAGATATTTTGCATGATGTGGATCTATGGCGTCCTTATTTATTGGGTCAGTGCTTCCAAATCAAAACTAATCATCAGAGTCTCAAATATTTTCTGGAACAATGAATTTCATCATTGGAGCAACAAAAATGGTTGACCAAGATATTTGGCTATGATTATGAGATTATTTACAAGAGGGTAAAGGAAAATGTAGTGGAAGACACTCTTTCCCAGAAATATGAAGAAGATAGGTCCCTTTTCTCCCTCTCCTTCATTGTACCATATTGGCTCCAGGTTGTTAGTCAGTAATGGCTACAAGACCCCAAAATTTCTAGCATGATCCACCAATTGCAACACAAATCTCCATCTTCTCCATGGTACTCTTGGCATAATGAAGAGCTTCTCTACAAATTTCATTTGTATTTATGAAATCAATCACAACTTAAATCAATGGTTGTTGTGCCTCTTTTGTCACCTAAATGAGCAAAACAGAGGTGCTTACAAGCTTAGTTGGGTTAGCTAAGAAAGACAGTAGTGAAGGAAAGGGTTAGAAAAAGAAACATAAAAGACTAAGCTAAGAATTAAACTAAGAAAGGAAATAACAACTAAACTATTGAGCATAAGAACATAAGAACAAGAAACCAATAAGACTCATGTCACCAATGGAAAGGATTGTATTAGTGAAAAACAAAATACTGAGAAGAAAGAGAACTTTGGGTCCCTTCTTCCTCCAAGGGAGGGCTCTTGGACCCCCTCAATTTGAGCTCTTCTTACAACTTTGAAAACTTGAAATAAATGGTGAAAGAATCCCAAGTTAATCCACTTAAGAGGTGAGGTAGATTGCCCAAATGGAATGATGCTAGTATGCTCTTGATGAGAAAAGAGATTCCCCAAGAGAATAGCAGCAGCATAACCTTGCAAATGAATTCCTTGAAAATGTAGTGCACCCATGGCCTTGTTTTATAGCACCACTTTGAGGTATTGTGCAACCAGATTTTAGTGTGAAAAGGGGTTGTTTAGGGAATTTTTAGGTCTTTGACCAGCCACCCAGTCGGATCCAACCGAGATTTGGATGTCAAATCAACTTGGAAGCTGAACCAGAAGTGGGTGGGAGGCCGACCAAACTCATAAATGTGTCGTTCTCAGGTGTGCGTAGATTTTAGCGACCACAGTCGCGCATCATACGCATGTGCAATTTTCTTGCATTTTTGTATGGTGCATGTGCGCACACACCCTGTGTAGTCATAGTTCACTTTGATTTTATCACTGGTTGTATAGTTTTGGACCTGTTGGAAATGTTTTTTTGATAATTTTGGTCCATGGGTGAACTCATAACTGTTTGAAGATGTTGTATTCCTGTAACCATTTGCAGAAAATTTCACTAATAACATATGCCCCCTAATGGATGAGGTCAGGAGCATATGTATAGCCGAAATTCATCAATGTTTCTTCTACTGAGAGTGTCGTTGTAAGAGAGAGAGATAGTGAGAGTATCAAGAGTGACCTGTTGGAGGGAGAAGGGAACCTGTAGGAGCCAACCTTCCATAAGATGTGTAAAAATAAATTGAGTACAAATGAGGCGGGCATGCCCCATGCTCGTATCATGGAACTCAAAAAAGAATGGTGTTGTATAGTAACTGAAATACTACGTTGATGTAGACAACTGCAGCACCCTCGAGGGCGGTCATGATAAAGGCAGAGGACAATTCTGAGGAGGAACATACTCTAAATAGTAGGCAATGACACTTGTAAGAAGTATCATGGATTCTGTAGGCATTAATAGCCCAACCAAGTTCAAAGGTCTTCGGAAAATATAAGAAACAACTGTAATAGTCGCAAAGTAAGACCCACCATAACATGATAAAATGTTGAAGTCGAATGTTACGGGGGTCAACGACAACAGGGAGAAATTATGGTTCTCCTTGTGCCATCTAAGACCTCTCATTGGAAAGGTAATGAGAGTCAAGATATTGTCGCCCTTCTGGAAACTATGTTGATGTCGACAAAAAGGGGGATGTGACTCCAATAAGAAAAGGGCTTCGTGAGATCTACTAGGTGAGGTTAGGAACTGAGGAGGTAAATGGATGAATTCAAGATGTATAAAGACTCAAGACTTCCCTTGGTTGGGGGTATATGTGAAGTATAAGTGGCCGCAACCATTCAACTAGGTCGAGTGTCAGGAGGACAACAAGACGTGGGATAAGTTGTGCTAGAGGAGGGACAAAGTGAACAAACTCAGAGAGTAGAGGTAGGTGGCATGTGGGATACTCAGAGTGTATGGACGATGCCAATAGGAGTAGATGATAAGGAGTGCCCCAACCAAGGGAGACATGGGTTGCATTTTCCAAGAAGGTTGCCAAAAAGCTATGTAACATGCTGGGAATCATGGTTTAATTACAAAAAGAATGAAAAAAAATGTGTGGGGATAATAATTCAGATACAGTAATGGGTGCCCCAGTGTAGGATGGCTTGGCCTGGGGATGGCACAAGTTGGTGGAAAAAAAAAGTGGAGGGTGGGGGCCCCATAGGTTGGTTTTTGTAGTAGGGCAATGTATGGAGGGCAATCTGAGGATGGGTCGACTGATGATGGGTAAATGATGTTGTGGGAGTGTAGTCAAAATAATATGTGAGGAAGTGTCCTGGGAGTCCGTTGGGAAGGCTAGCAAAATGAGGAGAAGGAGTATGTGGTTGATTCATGACATGATGTAAGACTATCGGGACTCCCATCCCTAAAGGGTTGAAAACAGCATGAGTGTCAAAGTGCCAAGGGGTACTATGAATGGGACAACTCATGTGGGGGAGAGTGCTACCGAGTGACAGTACCCAAAGTTCAATGGAGGTGGAGGTACTACAGAGCCAGATATGGGGACCCTAAAGGAAAATTTCTGAGGGTGTGACTGGAGATGCAAGTTGAGATTTAGAGGGAATGATTACATGCCAGTGTTGATTATATACCTGAAGGGGTTGCATTCATTGTTATCGGACAAATTGGTAGGTGTGGACACTAACAAATCTCCCTAGATCCACCTAGATCTAGAACAAATTAGGACAGGACACGACTCTTTCCCTAAGTTGTAGTCATTGAATCTACTAATGAGAAGGAATAAGTGACATACATTGATATCGCTTCCCTAGGTCTATGTTGTTCCCGCTTTGCTACAGTGCTCTCGTGAAGTCAAGTTCAAGACAACACAAACCAACCAAAGTGAAGATAGCAAGGTATATTCAATGTCAACTTATGCATATGATCAAGGAGTTACACAATAAAGTAAGAGTGACTTTATGGGAAAGGGACATGTCGTTGTATCATATTAATTGAAAGTAGAAGATACAACTTGATCACCTTGATGTTGCAAGCTTCCTTTCAGTGACCCTTGGTTCCAACACCCACAATTGCTATGTGCTTGTATGAAGAAGATCCAATTCCTCTTGATAGACCAAATAGAGCCTTCAAGCTTCTGTCCAAACAGGGTTCTTCACACAATTCTTTCACCAATTATTCATTCAATCTTGCTTAACCTTTTCCATGAGAAACCTTTCAATATATAAGAGAAGGAGATATGGTTACATGGATGAGGATGATCCCATCAAATCTGAGAAGTCAGTAGAATGAAAACCATGCGAATGCCAACTCATTTTCTAGAAGATTCCCTTCTAGAACCCTCGAGACCTCTTCTCCTTTCCAAGCTTAAAATTAGGCTTGCACCCTGTGTATGGAGTAGTCTGCAAGAAGTTCACACCCTAAGTGTGGGTGGCCTATGAGAAAGAAGGATTCTTTCACCCTAGACCATAGGCAACCTGTGAACTCATCTTAAAAATATGTTTTTGGAAGAAGACAAGAGCCACTTTTCTCAGGCAAAAAGTCCTTGTTGGGAGCCTGAATACATCACTGTTGAGACATCACCCAAGTGACCAAAATCATGTGTAACAGAATGCCCCCCAAAGGATGAGGTCGGAATCTGTGACAGCTGAAATACTTTTTAAACTGTGTGTGTGTGTCAGAAACAAGGAGCGCACCTAATCGGAAACCTGCAAACAACCAAGCATCTGCAGAATATAATACCAGTTCTGAGATAGGAATTCTCATACTTAGATCACAGATGGATGACATCATGAATGTAGGTCATGTCCACCAATCATACACCGTGGATCCATGCCGTAAAATACTGCATAGCCACCAGGAATACACTGTGGATCTATGCGAGAATACTTAAATTAAGACGACATAGCCACATGACATACAAAGTGGATCTATGTGTCGATGAAAATCATACATACTCCATCGTAGCCTGGATCAAAAAGAGGAGACCCAAAATCTTCAAACCCGTCACCTGAAAGTATGAATCTAGCCATGCGATTACATGTGCTGAAGTCAAACATGGTAGAAACCACTTGATTACCGGTCATTGATGAAACCGTTAACAAGTGCGAGGGAAATCACCATTAATGTCAATGACTCCCAAGGTACACTAGTATAATCCGATGAATGTGAATAAATGAGCTGAGGTTGAACACTTGACGGAACCTCCCGATTAGGGGTCAATAATGAAAACCCATTGTCGAAAGTGAGGAAACCTGCCATTGAGGCATGCAAGTTCCAAGGTACTAGATAATTTCTAAGTATTGTTTCTGGATAATGAGTTGGAGTCGATGGAACAAGGCTCATCACAGGAGGGCCTTGATGTATCCCTCATCAATGATGTGAAATAAGTAATAGATTTTGAGGATGAAATAGAGTATGAATATAGGTTGAAACGGACACAGGGAAGGCCGACATAGTAAGAATGGACAACTGCATATGGCCGACTCAATAGAGGGCTTGGATGAACTTCTCTTGAACATACCAATGACATGACCAAGGACTTGGCAGAAATAACTCATAGACGATGTAGGATATGACCTTGTAGCAAGTCAAATGAGAGACAAATGGATTTCCCAAACCAGCTTCAAATGATGAATAGGGAGTGTCATGCTCAAGAGCGATGCTTACTGCCATTAATATGAATACGAAAACAAATCCCTTTCCCAAAATTTCCCCCACCATTTCTGGCGAGTACCTCTTTATTTTTACGCAAGTTTGAGGAGGATAACATATGCTTGTTGATGTAAGCTCATCCTTTGGACAAGTCCCTCTGAGTATATTTAACGAACCCTAGGAAGGAGTGGCTCAGTCCCATTACGGGTCTTTCAATGTTTGTTTAATGAGTCCAAAGATAGAAAACTCGAGGGTTTTCATGTTTTGAGAGTCTGAAAAACACTTAAAGAGAACTCTCTCAGTTCCTTTTTCATAAAATAGTTCGACAAGACCGAAAAAAGTGATAAACTATCACCCATCAAATGTTTTTTTCATATACTTTTACGAGCATGAACAGAACAAGGTCACTCAGCCATATTTTCATTTTTATGGAGTGTGAAAAGAGCTTAAAGGATACTCCTTTGCGTTCGTCGTTTTCGTGTTACCATGACGAGTACGAAAAGATGAGAAAAGTATACTTGGTTACGTTCTCATGTATTTTCAAGCGCGAGAACAAACAAAGACTAAGCTCGAGGTTTTTCTAAAAACCATAAAAAGCAGTCGTACATGTGACAAAAAGAAAAAACATCTGTACTCCTTCGCATGGACTTCAAAGTTGCTATACCTGCAAAAATTCACACTCATAAGGCTATTAGGCATTAGGTTTTATAGACAAAACAATAAAAAAATCAACAAAAAATGGTAAAAAGTGAATAAATATGGGTAAAAAGGGATTTTACCATTTTCATTGTGATTTTTCCAAAAAAATTGCCCAATACACCTCATTTTCCCCCAAATTTTGTTGCACAATCGCAGGAGGCACAAGCGACCATTTGGCGAACCGTCTCTGCCAACGAGGTAAGCTCTTGATCTTCTACCTTTTCCATGGTTTAGTTTTAGTTTTTATTGGCAATTTTCAGGGTTTTAGGTCCATTTTAGGGCCATAACTTGCGCCCGAGCATTCTCGCAGGCTGGCCATGTGGGACCTACGAGAATCTAGGATTCTCGCAGGTGGCCTTAAGGGCACCTACGAGAATCTCACACTGTGTTAAAGGGGCACCTGTGGGGGCTGAAAAATGAAATTTAAATTTGATTTTTGCTCAATAAAAATTATGCCAAGGTTTGAAATAAGTTGTTGACCCTTCTCTTATGGTTCTAATGTAGGTATTTGACCATAACGATGTTGGAGTGGCAAGAAAGAGAACATGAGGAGGAGGATGTCATTGTCAGGAATGACTTGGGTACCTTCGCTGCCCTCCAATACTGTGGGCTCCTGAAATTCTTCAATATTTTGGGCATGAGGACCCAACTCAGATTGTTGGAGTACCTGGTTCATATGTGGGATGTGGACCAACAATTGTTTCACGTGGGATTCAACACATTGACCCTCTATATCGAGGATATCTACTTTTTAACAGGGTTATCACGGCATGGGTACCACACTAGCTTGACCGGTAGCCAAGGTGGCGGACTCCCTATGAGTGAGTATTGTCACCAGTACTGTGTTCTTGAGGCAGAAAGAAGCAAGGGCAAGGTTGCTATTGGGGGGGTCCAAAACTTGACCCTGTGAACCATCTTGTTCACTATAGCACGCATGGTCGGGATCGCAGCTCCACACATGTCTCTCCAGAGCTACTTCCAATACGCCATAGAGTGCACAGAGCCATGAGTCATCAACTGGTCAGATGCAGTTCTCCGCAGTATGAAGAGGTAATTGATGAAGTGCAGGAGGGGAAACTTGAAGCAGTTTGGGTACGGATCACTTTTGGTGTCCTTATTCCTTGAGAGGGTCCCATTGCTGAGATTATAGGCTGATTGGGGTTTACCGGCCCCACAAGATTAGAGGATGCTGAGGTGGTGCAACCTCATGGCCCGACATGTGGCTGGGCCCATCATCAAGTACAATGATTCATTTTTCAACTGGTTGCGGCCCCAAATGTTGATGATTGATGACTACACATACGCTGGTTTGGATTTCCAAGGGGATTCAGATTTGGCCCTACCTGAGGATGCTCAGTGGGGTGATTTAGGTAAGAAGTACACACTTTTTTATTTTTTATTTTTTTTGCAAGTTTTATCATATAAAATGTTTTTATGTTTGTCCAAGAACTAATCAAAAAATCTATTTTTGATGACACATATGTGGGGCCATATCGACCTCTAGGAACGTCTCCTATTCAATGGCGAGGAGAGGTGGCTCTAGTGGTGTGATGGGATGCTGAAGACTATGATGCAGTGGAGCAGAACTTGGAGGGTTTGACCGCTAACATCCCATATATGGCTATTGGGGAGATCCCTAGGTGTTATCAGCACCACACCGTGGGCGTGTCAAAGTCTATTAGTCAACTGCTTCGTAGGGTGTCCCGGGAAGTTGTGTTTTATCATGAGTGTCACCCATGACGCTATTTTGTAGAAGCCATGAGCTTCACATTTTGAGATTTTGTTCCTTGGAAACAAACTTTTTGTAAAAACTTTTGATCGTTATATACATATATACGGCTTCTACTGGCTTATCTTGTGTTGTGTGATACATGTGATGTGATTGGTTTATAAATGGCCCAAATGTCTGTCTAATACATAGTTAGCTAATGCATCAGTCAATGTATTTAGACATCTAGGAATGTGATGATACTCAATATAATCAAAATAATGTTCCAAGAGGCGAATTCGTAAATATACCCATAATAAAGTAGGACTTTGAATAGCATAGACATTACTTAGTTGTAGTAATACTAGTTGTGAATCGAGTCGTACAACCAAGTGGCGGATACCGAGTGAAATAGCATCAGTAAACAATTCGATGAAAGTGTTATACTCTGCAATATTGTTGGTCGCACGGCCAAGACACACACTTCATAGAGTGATAAGTTCGTTTGTAGGGGCATAAATTGCCCAAGCAGTAGAAGCAAGGTTCTGAGTACTACGTCTAGTGCCATCAGCGAAGCCAATGTGTGGTAGCAAAGACTCCGGCATCCGGAAACCAAACACAACGTAACATAAGTGGTCGAGGGCAGAGACCAGATAATGAAAAAGCATACTACAATAACACACAAGAAGTATGATACAATAAAATACATGTACTCATGAACAGGCGATCTTAGGCATAGTACTTCTTTAAGTACAACCCATTTCTGGGTTCACTCAAAGGGATATCGTCATATTCCACTAACTCGTAAGCTCCTTTCTCCAAAACTTGTCTAACAATATAAGGACCTCACCACATAGCTTCAAATTTTTCTGCTCCTAGCATATCTCAATCTTGTTCGTAAAGGAGAACCAGATCACCTTCAGAGAAAACATGAGGCATGACATGTTTTTCATATTGGGCTTTGATGTGTTTCTTTTGGGCTTCTATGACTAGGGTGGCGTCGCGATGAGTTTCATCTAATCGCATGACATACAATAGGCATTCTTCTTCGGCATAAATGTTTGGGAGGAGTTCGACGGCTAGTTTTAGGGAGGGTATATCACATTCAATCGGTAGAATGGATTCTAGACCATAGACTAACTAGAATGGTGTAAACCCGGTAGAAGACTTAACGGATGTCTGGTAAGCCCACAATGCTGAAAACAACATCGTGTGCCAACTCATTTTGTGAATCCCTATCATTCGTCGAAGCATGGTAATGTTAATTGCTTCGACTTGGTCGTTGTCTTGTGGGTAATAGGGTGTTGAGTTTTCATGGTGAAGACCCAAATTTTCAGTGAGTTTGGACATCATGAAGTTTCTAAAGTGGCTACCGTGATCAGTGACGACAGCCTGAGGAACACCAAAACGAGCTATGATGTGATTAAATATGAATAATGTTGCGGTCTTTCTGGTGTTGTCAAATATCGACATCACCTCAGTCCATTTCGTAAAATAATCTACGAATACAATAATGTATCCATGCACCCCAGCCGAGTGAGTGTGACATGTCATGAAATCGATACCCCATTTTGAAAAAGGACCAATGGAGACCACAGGATGAAGAGGAGTAGGGTGTGACCATATTTTATTGTTGTAGGTTTGGAAAGCGTGGCATTTTTGGAAGGCAATTATACAATCGTTAAATAAAGAAGGCCAAAAATATCCTACATGCAAGATCTTCTAGGCAGTAGCATACCCAAATATATGACCACCACAGGCTCCAGAATGGCAGTCATTTAGGGATTTCTCGGCTTCGTCAAATGTGAGGCAGTGTTGAAAAACAGAGTCAATCCCACGACGATAAAGAGTATGACCGAGGATAATATACTGATGGGCTTGGTAGCATATTCGACGGTGGTCAGTACTAGACAAATTGGGCGGGAAAGTCTGGGTTTGGAGATATATGATGATATCACCATACCAAAGATCATCGGAACTAATCAGGAAAAGGGATTCATCAGGTAATGAATCGGCTACTACATTTTCTGTCTCAGAGTAGGGAAAGTCACATATCAACTAGGCAAACACTAAAGATTTCTTGGACTTAGTGTGTTCGAATTCTAAGTCAAAATCCTAGAGTATCACGATCCATTTGGAGTATTTTCCCCCTAGCAGTTGACGTTTGAGAATGTGTTGCATAAGGTTGTAGTTAGAAATTACCGTAGTCTTGTGAGAGAGGATATAGTGCTAGAAATGTTGAACTGCTTGGATGGCTGCCAAGGCCAGTTTTTCAACATGTAAATACTTGGTTTCGATAGGCGTAAGACTTCGAATCAAGTAATATATGACATTTTTTTCATGAGAATCATCCTCCTAGACAAGAACCATGGCAATGGTGTAGTCCGAGGCTGCAAGGTAGAGGAAATAATCACGACTGTAATCAGGTGGGAAGAGAAGTGGGGTACGTGTTAGAAAAAGTTTCAAAGCTTCGAAAGCTTTGTTGGCAGTGGTATCCCATACGAACTCAGAACCTTTCTTGAGCAATCACGTAAATCCAAGAGTTATCTCGGCATAGTTCGAGATGAAACGACGAAGAAATTTTTCCTTCCCTTGCAAGCTTTGTAACTGGTGAAGCGAAGAAGGAGGAGGGAGATTGAGAATCACCTCGACCTTCAAAGAATCTACCCTGATCCCTTGATGTGAAACAATAAAGCCTAGAATTCAGCCAGATTCGACGCAGAAAACACATTTGTGGGGATTCAAGTGTATATGGTAAAACCGACAGCAAAGGAAAATGGCTCGGAGGTGTATGGGATGATATACACATTGCATGGAATCAGCGGGTAAGTCATAGAGATATGGCTACACGATGTGTTTGATATCATGGAAGGCGTAAGACATAGCACACTGAAAAGTTATGCCAACATTTTTTAAACCGAATGAAAGTTTCCGATAGGAAAAAGTGCCCCAAGGACAAATAAAAGCAGTTTTGTGTTGGTCTGTGGGAACGATATTGATTTGATTATATCTGGAGAAACCATCCATCAGAGAGAATATTTCACTGCCGGCACAATCGTCGATGATATGGTCGACAAAGGGGGTAGGAAAGTTGTCTTCGGGACATGCTTTGTTAATATCCCTATAATCAATGCACACACAAATTGTGCCTTGTTTCTTGTCAATCGGGACAAGATTGGAAACCCAGTTAGTGAGAGCCACTAGGTATATAAAGTCAGCTTTGAGAAGTTTCTCGACTTCAAGCTTGATAGTGGCCTCTTTACATGGGTGGACCAAATGAAGTCATTGTCGGACGGGTTTAACATCTGGGTATGTCTTAATCTCATGTATCACAATGTTGGGGTCAATACCTGGCATTTCTTCATAGCTCCAGGCAAAGACGTCACGAAATTATTTGAAAAGCGACTTGTAGGTGACAATTTCGTCAGGGGAACATGAAGCTCTGATATGGACATTTTCGACAATTCCAGGTTTTATGGATATGTCGAGGGGGATGGTGGGTGAGATATTACTTAATTTACCTTCGTAAAACACATCATGTGTAGACTCGGGAACGGTAGAAATGACGACAACGATCGACGAGGTCGAGATCCGTTGGTATCTCTCGATTGTGTGTTGTTCCAAGAAGAGGATGGAACGATGATGTCCATTATCCTAGGGGGTGTCTTCCATAATAGACATAATCATCTCGTCCGTGGGAAAAATGACACAGAAAGGATCTAGAGATAAATCACCAAGAGAGGGGGTAGAAGGGGTTACCAATTGAATGGCCTGATAGGTAGATTCGACCGGACTCAAAGGCATTTCGTCGTCGTAATAAAGATGATCATCAGGGTTGGGTACCATCCATGGGTCGTGAGACGTAGGGGTTTCATGAATAGAGGTGGATATCATGTTGATCGAGGTGACATATGGATGTGGAACATTGGGTGGTGGGATGGGGAATGAACCCATTAACGAGGAGTCTTTAAGAAGACCCACACCGACGTTCTCATATCCGGGGGGTTTTGGCAATGAATGGTATGTTTCCGGTACATGCATCGGAGTTAAAGAAGGCTAATTGGTCAACGGTAATTACCTTTCCTTGATGTGGAAATCGCACGACACGAAAAATAGTCGACACAACTGTGTGCATGGAATCAATCCAGCTATGGCCAAGTAGAAGGTTGTAATCGAGAGGAGAATCAAATACCTCCACTTCAAATTGGACCGTTTTTCCTTCTAACGTAATCGACAATGAAGGGAGGAAACCGTAAGGCTTAAAAATGGAGCCATTAAAGGCTTTGAGCGTGTTGTGGGATTCAGTCAAAAGAGGAGAGTCGATGGATTTCCAGTAGGTAAGAGACATGACACATGTTGAGGCACCCTCGTTGATAACTATTCTACAAATGTTTTTTTCGGAGACAATAACTTATATTTGGAATGCGAGTTGAGGGGGTAACCTCGGAATGTGATCTTCCCAGTCAAAAATTATTAAATTCATATCCGTAGGGTCGATTCCACCAATATCTTTCAACAGTGCCTTCCATTGTATAGGACAGCTTTGAAGGACTTCAAGGGCTGACATTGCGGATGGTGCTTGGGATAGATCTTCGACAACACTGTAGTTCTGGGTAGCACGTGCATGGGGATTGAAAGTCGATTTTTGAACAACACCCTTTGGAGGAGGGAAAAGAACTGTATCGAGGCTCGGTCATTCGATATGAAGAGGATTGTTGGTAGGTGGAGTTGTGAGAGATGTTTGGACCAATGAAGGAGGGATCACATCAACCTTCTCTTTGGAGGAAGAATAATATTTGGCTCGAGTGGTAAGTGTGATGTCATTTTTCTTTGAATCTCCTGTACACATTAAGACATAAGATGTATTGGAGGGGGTAGGTTAGTCATGAATGACCAATTGGGCCTATTGTTGACAGGGGAAGGGTTGTGATAATATGACCGGAGTGGGTGGTTTCGTGCTCCCTTAAAGGAACTTAGTAACCTCGGCTCATTGTGGACAATCCTTAGTTTAGTGATCATCACCACAGATAAGACAAGGGTATCGGGGTTTGCACTTATCCCTATTGTCAACAGGTGGTGTTTTGGTTCTTTCTGCTTGTGAATTATTTTTGTCCTCCTTATTCTTACCCTTTCCCTTTTTGGATTTTTTTTTACCGGCGGGGGTAGATTGGACAACATTTACCTCAGAAGTCTTGTCGGTGGGAGGGGTAGGAGACGGTGCACTTTGAACATTAGAAGAAATGGGTTTGGGGTTATTGTTAGAGGTTTGGACGGAATGAGGTTGGGCATGGAAAGTGCCAATCACACCATCGGTTGCATGAGAAGTAGTAGGAGTAGTTGAAGTGGCGGAAGTAGAAGGACGAGGTGCATCAGGGAGTAAGTCATAAAGAGTACCCATTTGTGAGTAAATGAGGTCAAGGTATTGAGCATGACTAATGGCATGTTCTTCTATGACAACTCCACCCATGGCGATGTCATGAATGATGTCATTCACGAATGAGTTCGTGAACCACTCTGCTAGCAACTGATCAGGAATTTCAAGTTTTATGAGACGTCGTCTTCGTCGCCACTCGTGAATGTGATCGGAGATATGAGTGGCTTTGGTTTGTTTGAAAGAACTCAAAATCTCAATCCATGTTTCATAGTAGATCGGTAACTAGTAGTGGGTGAGGAAAGCCATAGCGAGGGTGTTGAAGTCAGCAAAGAAACCTTATGGTAATTTTATATACCACTTCGCGGCAAAACCCGTGAGGGTTCTGTTGGTCCCCGGTTTTGACCATGCTCTTTGCCTATACTATATACCACAGACCTCCATTTATATGCCAGTACCACCCCTTTTGACCTCATTTTGATATAATCAACATCTCCTTACTATTCAAAGGGGTCACCTAAGGTATCTTTGAATTTCAAGCTATTTTTATGCACTTTAATGCTTTAAATTGATAATGGGACTAATATCGCTTGGGTTAGGTACCACTGCTATTTTTG
>JZKD02S1583910.1:433025-545735 GCA_000966675.3 Picea glauca
CAACATTTGAGCACAAGACTGTCTGTTTTTCTGTTTATGACTTAATAGGAAATGCTCAGTTTCGAGTTAGTCATTAGAATTCAAGTTCTCAGAATAGGTGTGTGTTTTCTTCTTAAGATAGCATTCAGACAGAGACTAGACGCTTGCCTGCACATACTGTGTATCAGCTCGAAGTTTACCAACCCTGGTTTGACAATTTAGTGTTTCAGGTCACTTAAAAGCTTCAATTTAGCAGCCTGACAGGTTCGCTAAAAAAGGCGTAAATGAATAGAGTCATCCATCAAGGAGTTGGATGAGCACCAAAGGTGAAAAKTCATTACATGATTGTTCGGGTCCTCTCCCGGTTTACCATCGAATTTAGGGATGTCGAATGGTAGTTTGGCTGGTATGATGGGCCATTGAGGAGAGTGACGGATCGGATCATTTAAAATCCTCGATAGATCCAGGAGATCCAAGGTGGCTAAGAAAGGTAACTGTCTATTCACATGCGGGTAGCGGTGACTTTGGGGAGGGAGTCCCATCGGTAAACCAGTGAGACCATAAGCAGTCCGCATATAATGCAAGGATCTGGGAAGATTCATTTTTTGGTGTGGAGGCAAGTAACTCATAGGGTTGTACCCTTGAACGGGGGCGTGGGGTTGAGAATTTGAACCCCAAATAGGATTAGATGTACCTGGATAGGGTTGGCCTATACTAGGGGGTATGACAGAGCTAGCCTGAGGTTGTTGCCCCCCAGTCAGGTGAGGATTATGTTGTATAAGATGATTCCAATACTGGGCCAAGGATGGAGGTATGTTTTTTCCATAGGGAGGGGTCGGTGGGGGTTGCCCTCCAATCGGGGGTTGTGTCCCAATTGGGATTTTTCCTGCAAGGGGGGGTTGATTTGGGCCTCCTTGGTTAAATTGTCCACCAACAGTAATCTAGTAATTTGGTGTGAACAACGAAATGGTGCCACTAGGATTAGTGTCTCTAATAGAGGATGGAAGAGATCCTCTGAAATGGGGCGGAGGAAGTGTTAGAATGAAACTGGGAGGATGGTGCCCAGAAGGAGTGGAACTGTCAGGAGTCCCAGATGAGATTTGGGTAGGAGTGGGAATAGAATCATTCAACGCATGATATCCTGGTGGAAGTTTTGGGGTGACTCTAGATGAAAGCGGTGTGCCAATGGGGTCTTGGATAGCCACGGTAATCCTAGTGTGAGGGCTCATAGTATCTGTGTAATGGACCATTTGTAAAGGGAGAGTCAAGATGTGTTCATCTCGAGGAGCTTCTGTACTATGAAAATAATAAGCAGTAGTAAAAGGTACTGCGTCTGGATCATATGTTTCAGGAAGCTCATGTCAGACAGTGATATCAACGCCTTCTCCTGAGCCAAAGAGAACCCATCTAAAAATGCTAGTAGTCCAAAAAGGGTCTTGACCCTCAAGTCCTAGGAAAGGTCTAGTTGGTGATCCAGAAGACTGAACAACTAAGGCTGCGAAAGAATTCACTCGCACAATACGTCTCTTGGAGTTGGGATGAAGTCAGAATTCCTCTCAAGAATTGGTAATTTGGAACCGTTCTAGAGAGTTAGTTCTTTCCATTTGTGGAGTGGCAACATCTTGGACTTCACTCTATTGAGGAGAGCCCTCCGGTGAGTTGGTAGGAAAGGGTTGAGAACCTTCCAAATTTTCTGGGGGTAAGCCTTGCATTCTACGTGAACGGTGTGGAGGGTCAATTGTGATCGAGTTAGAAACTTACGAAGGAAATTCTATGGTCAACTTGGGTGATCAAAAAGCATGCACTAGTAAAAATCTAGGAAGAAAAACCAAGAAAACAAGACCTAATCCCAAAGTCACTAGTTGGTGATGAAATCCAACGTCGTGACGATGAGACAAGAAGGGGATGGGCTAGGGTGGAAACATTACGTTGACGACTTGCTTAACGGACTTACACCCTGGTGCAATCTCCCGCACATAATCGTAAGAATACCCTCCAAGGAGCCTGAGTGAGCTTGGCCAACGTTGATTCCAGGTACCGTGAAGACTTGCCCCTTCATAGTCACCTTGTGTAAGACCCTAAGAAGATAGGCTACTAAAGTTACCACCAACAACAATAATGCCTGGGGGAACAGTTGACAGTCTGATCCACATGCAAGGGCAGGGTATCTAGCCTGAAATCAGCTTGAAAGGCTTTCACTCATCATTGTGGGTATACCTTCAAGTGACCCCTGTAATACGTGAAATCTCTACACCGATATCAACAAAGCAGGGTGAGTAACTCTGTCAATCTTGATGCGACCTCAGGTTTGACCCTTGTGTGAGAAGGGCTTCCCAGGACAAAACACTGCAAATGGAATTTGACACTCCTTGCCACAAGATGCTATTATTTGTTTTGTGCTTTGGAGAGTGTGTCTCACTGCCTATTCCAAAGCTCTAGCCTAGCTAATGTTGGTGTAAAAGAGCCCTAGAACAAGTTACTAGTTAAATTTTAAAATTGTGCAATATTATTAAAGGTTGTTGTTACTCAAAGGAGACGGAAATGAAACCGATGTTGTGTGAGACTCTGACCCAACAATGCATAGATAGGAATGAATGATACAAATTTTTTGTTTGATGAATCTTATTTACAGGAGGGAAAGAGGACTTTCTGGAACAATATAAACTACGATGTATGATCTTCTCTGAAATGCAATATCAATCAATCATGAACAATGCAAATTCTCTATTTGTTCTCTTTCAATACTTGAAAGCCAATATTTTTTTTGAATAAAAAGTTGCTTAAAAAGAGAAAATGTTTTTTTTTTTTTTTTTTAATTTTCACTAGAAACCAAACAATAGTGGTGGAACTAAGAAAAACAAGCAACCAATGAAAAAAAAATACTCAACAAACACCCAAACTAATCTTTCAATGAAGACAAAAATAACAAACAGACAAGACTAGTCTCTTCAAATGCATATGGATAACAATTTTCCAAGTAATGAGCAACTGAAAAAGACAATTAATCTCAAATTTTAAACCGATCACCGACTCCCAACCAAACAAGCACTCAGATTTCAAAACCAAAGATTATATCCTTGTTAAGAAAAGGTCAAGAGGTAACAGTTGGGAAAAATTAACAAGAAGAGATTTTGATTTCCGAAGACTAATCATTCATGAGATTCAAAGTCAAGAAACAATCAATCATTGGCCAGAGAAGTTCTTTTCAGACACACATATAAATCTGGGCATCTGAGGATACAAAAAAACTTAAGACAAAAAAATTGCAAATGGGTTTGCAGGCTGGCAGTGGGGTGCAGTGCGATAATGAAGGATTCTCGCAAGCTAGACAAGGGCAAAGTGCGAGAATTTCGCACTGAACTGAATAGCAGGGTGAAAACCCTAGTGGTTCTCACAGGCTACAGAAGGGTGCAGTGCGAGAAGGCCTGAAACTAAGCAAAATTTGGAAAAAAGACAAAAAAATTTAAGGAACTTCTAGACCCAGAGAATCTATCAGAATCTCCTCAAGACTCAAATATTGATGGAAATGAAAAATGGTAAGTTAAGAGAAAATGGCCAAGGAAAAACTACCAAAAACCACCAAAAATGGGTTGCATCCCCAGTGGAGTTGCCAATTTTGTTATCAGACAAATTGGTAGGTGCGGACACTAACAGATCTCCCTAGATCCACCTGGATCTAGAACAAAACAGGACAAGACACGACTCTTTCCCTAAGTTGTAGTCATCGAATATACTAATGAGAAGGAATAAGTGACATACCTTGATATCGCTTCCCTAAGTCTCTGTTGTTCCCGCTTCGCTCCGGTGCTCTCATGAAGTCAAGTCCAAGACAACACAAACCAACCAAAGTGAAGATAGCAAAGTATATTCAATGTCAACTTATGCATATGATCAAGGAGTTACACAATAAAGTAAGAGTGACTTTATGGGAAAGGGACATGCTACTGTATCATATTAATTGAAAGTAGAAGATACAACCTGATTATGTTGATCTTGCAAGCTTCCTTTCAGTGACCCTTGGTTTCAACACACACAATTTCTCTGTACTTGCATGAAGAAGATCCAATTCCTCTTGATAGACCAAATAGAGCCTTCAAGCTTCTATCCAAACAGGGTTCTTCACACAATTCTTTCACCAATTATTCATTCAATCTTGCTTAACCTTTTCCATGAGAAACCTTTCAATATATAGGAGAAGAAGAGATGGTTACATGGATGAGGATGATCCCATCAAATCCGAGAAGTCAATAGAATGACAACCATGCGAATGCCAACTCATTTTCTAGAAGATTCCCTTCTAGAACCCTCGAGACCTCTTCTCCTTTCCAAGCTTAAAAACAGGTTCGCACCCTGTTTATGGAGAAGACTGCAAGAAGTTCACACCCTAAGTGTGGGTGGCCTATGAGAATGAAGGATTCTCTCACCCTAGACCATAGGAAGCCTGCGAACTTATCTTAAAAATATTTTTTGGAAGAAGACAAGAGCCACTTTTCTCAGGCAAAAAGTCCTTGTTGGGAGCCTGAATACATCACTGTTGAGACATCACCTAAGTGACCAAAATCTTATGTAACACTGATGTATGATGACCAAGTACCTACACACATGAAAAAAAAGTACTCGACATGAACAATATATGAAGAGAATCGAACATACAAGCATTTATTTGATAATTTTGAACATGAGCATGCGTACCTGGACGGGGTAGGGAAAAAAAAAAAAAAACTCCCCGAGGGCTAAGGATGAAAAGTGGCCCTGGAACTGTCTTGATGTAGAGGACGGGGTATTGATCTCGTGGCTAAAGACGGATCGAAAAATGGACACCCGAAGCTCCCGGAATGGGGTCTGGAAGTTTGGAAAAAAGGACTATATATCGTTGTAGGGCCCACATTGCCACCTCATTTGTACCTGTTGTCAAAGTGATTGGACGAGATATATTCAGAGGAGATTTGGAGATTCCGGGAGAATGAGGCAGTCGATTCAGGACTAGCGAGCTTCAGGTTAGTGGTCTAATCGTCCTGCATAGAATTAGGTTTTCTTTTTATGGGCAGGGCCTGTACGGAGGGCCGTATAGGGAGTTTTGTGGGTGTGGGCCCCCCAGTGCGTGGGAGATCTGGAAATATGCGTGCATGGGTGCATGCCTGTTATCCGATAACCCATGCATGGATGTGCCCCAATCTATATATGTTGTGACAGACTCTTGATGGTTTATGTGTGTGTAAAGGTATCGTGATGTGATATATACCAATTGAGTATAATGTTAGCTAGGTTATTTGTGATTTGATTCAATTGTCTTGGAATATGTGTAAATGTAATGAAGTCAGAATGTCGAGATAAAAGTCTAACTTGAAATTATTTATGAAAGAGGCAAGGATCACAGACTCAGTACACATTGTTGAGTTGGAGGATGACTAGTTGGGAGTCAATTAAGATGCTAAGGTGACGAATATGATGATGGTTGGCATCAGCGAGGAGGCCAATGACGACAGTGTATTCGACTTGGTTGTTGGTTTTTGAACCCAAACATATGCTACTAGAGTGGAGAAATTCATGTGAGGGGGAATAGAGGACCCAATCTGCCGAAGCGATATTTTGTGTCCAACGGCTGGCGCCATCGATGTAACCGATGTAGTAGGTCGGTGGAGGAAGCATATATCAATAACACAAATGGTAGTTTAGATGTGAGGTATGGAAAAAAGATTAAAAACACTACAAAATAAATAACCTAATGTAGAATGGCTACGCTTAGGCATAAAATTTCTTTAAGTATAACCCATTGACGGGTTCTTTGAGAGAGAGGCCCTCATGAGAAGCCAGGATGTAGGCACCTTTGGTGAGGCAATGTTGGATAATGTAGGGGCCATGCCACGGTGACTCAAATTTTCCATGACCGAGGGTATCGTGAGCCATATCGTAAGCAAGGATGAGGTCACCTTTGTGAAATGAGCGAAGGTTGACATGGCGATCAAAGGTGGCCTTTGACCATTTTTTGGCTGCCTCACTGTTCTGTAATGAAGATCGGTGGTCTTCGTCCAGGGAATCTAAGTTCAACAAACGTTGCTCCATTGGAGCAATGTCGAGTAGTAGCTCAATTGTGGTGCGTAAGGTGGGAATTTCGCACTCGATAGGAAGCATGGCCTCGACCCGATGGACTAGATGAAATGGTGTGAAACCAGTGGTTGTTTTCATGACCATACAGTAAGCCCATAGCACGAAAAATAACATATGATGCCAATTGGTCTTATGTTTGTTAATTGTGTGTTGTAACATGGTTTTGAAGACCTTGTTAACTGCTTCCACCTGTCCGTTGGACTGAGGGTAATATGGTGAGGCAAACTCGTGGGAGAATCCTAACCGGGATGAGAGTTCGACAAAATTCTCATTCACGGAAAGTTTCTCGTGATCAAGGACTAGTTGGAGTGGTACTCCAAAGAGGGATATGACGTGATTAAAGAAAAAACATGTTGCAGTGTCAGCAGTGTTGTTGAAGGTAGGCATGGCTTTAGCCCATTTTGTGAAGTAATTGACTGTGACGATGATATATTTGTGTCCATTGTTGGATGGGGGATTACAAGTCATGAAATCGATGCCCCATTTACAAAAGGGGCCGGAAATAATGACTGGGTGAAGAAGAGCGGGTGGTGCTCGTGCTTTGTTGGCGTAAAGCTGACATTTATCACATCACTTCACGACATGAATGCAATCGAGAAACAATGTAGACCAAAAATAACCTGCTCGGATGATTTTTTGAGCAGTGGACATCCCCGAGAGATGGCCCCCACATGCACCTCTATGATAGTCATTCAAGACTCTATCGGCCTCGTCGATAGTTAAGCATCGACGGAGTATGGTGTCGACCCCTCGTCGATATAAGATATCTCCAATGAGGAGATAGTGGGGGGCCTGGTGGCATATACGGCGGCGATCATATTGTGAGAGGTGTTTACCAAACTTTTGGGTTTGGAGGTAGATGAAGAGGTCACCGTACCAAGGAAGGGAAGGCTATGAAAATTTAGTATTGACGTGGGCGCTGGTAGTATCGGAAGGGAAGGTTGTGACAAGTTCGGCGAGGACGAGAGCTTTCTTGCTCTTGGGTGTTGAAAATTTGAGATCATACTCTTGGAGGATAACGATCCATCGGGAAAATTTGTCGTTAATTTGTCGATGACTGAGCAAGTATTGCATGGGGTTGGAATCCTCTATGACTTTGGTTGTGCGAAGTAGAATGTAATGGTGCAATTTCTGGACTATGAGGATGACTGCAAGGGCTAGTTTCTCTTCATGATTATACTTCAAGGGTGGCCCTGAGAGGTTTTTACTAATGTGGTAAATGACATGATCATGATCGTCATCACCGATTTGAGTGAGAACTCCTACTACTGAGACAACTAATACTGAGATGTAGAGGATATAGTCGTGATTATAGTCGGGTGAACTAACTAAAGGGGCATTGGAGAGTGTCATTTTAAGGTCGTCGAATGATTTTTGGGCATGTTCATCCCAGTGGAATGGGATGTCATGGCGTAGTAAGCGAAGGAAACCATGTGCTCGAGTGGCATAGTCTGGGACAAATCGTCGTAGAAATTTAGCTTTTCCTTGTAGGCTTTGGAGTTGGCGTAAATTCTGGGGGGGTGGAATTTCTGTGATGGCTTGGACATTGAGGGGATCCACGGTAATACCACTTTGGGAAATGATGAATCCGAGGAGGCGCCCAGTAGTGATGCAGAACACACACTTGAGGGGGATCAAGCGGATGTTGTACTGACGACACCATTGGAAGATGATCCGTAAATCATCAAGATGTTGGGTGCGTTTTTTGGATTGAGTTGTGAGGTCGTCCAAGTATGCGAGGATGATATGAGCTAGATCGTGAAAAATGTATGTCATAGTCCGTTGGAAAGTTGCGCCATAATTTTTTAGGCCAAAAGGCATGAAACGATATGCAAAAGTACCCCAAGGGGTGGTGAATGCAGTTTTGTATTGATCAGCTAGGTGGATTTGGATTTGGTTATAGCCAGAGAAACCATCCATGAAGGATAAAGCCTCATGGTCAGGGCAGTCGTCAATAATTTGATTGATGAAAGGCATTGGAAAGTTGTCTTTGGGACATGCGTGATTGAGATCGTGAAAGTCCATGTAGACATGGATAGTGCCCTATTTTTTGTTAATGGGTACAGGGTTGGAAACCCATGAGGTATAGGCTATGGGGTAGGTGAACCCAGCCGCGCATAATTTGTCAATCTCAGCTTTGATAGACGTGGCTTTGGATGGGTGTAGCGGTCATTGTTTTTGACGAACCGGTGTAATATCAGGCCAGGTGTCGATGCGATGTTCGAAAATAGAGGGATCTAGGCCAGAAATCTCTATGTATGACCAGGCTAAAATATCCTGGTATTCTTGGAAGAGGGATTTGTAGGCGGTGATTTCTTGAGGAGTGCATGCAGCACCAATGGTGATTTCCTCGACAACTCCATTTTTTATGGAGATATCGATTTTGATGGTGGGGGAGATGTTGGCCATATTGCCTTCTTAAAAAGCATCAGGGGCAAGGATGGGGTTGTTGAACCAGTCGATATGCCCTGATGGGATAAAATCCTTGGTTTCGACTGCGTATATGGGGAGTTGGTTAGGAGGCGTGAAGGCTTCCTGTGGAAAGAAGAGCGCTCAGTGGTGTAGCGCATCCCATGGGTAGTCGGGGGTGTTTAATTCTTTGAGTATGTCATCATCATAGTGGAATTGGTGGGAATACAAGGGATCGTAAAGAGTGATATCGATGACTGTTACCATGTGGTTGTCCTCTGGTGATGAAGAAGCGAGGGAAATGACGTAATGATATTGTGATGGTTCGCTCGACATAAACCAAATATCGAGGTACTGAGGAGTACTAGTGGTGGTTGGGCGTAAAATTTCCATGGGGAAATGAACAGGATAATTGGGGGGATTTGGTGGTAAATCCTCGTATAATTCATCCAAGAACCACGGAGGAATAGGGAGTGCTTTTGCTTTAGGAGAAATAATGTGAAGAATCTCTAGTGATGGGGTAAGGTTAATCCTTGCTTCTATAGGGGGTACAGGGGTTTGAATCAGGGTCATTTGGCATTGCCTGTATTCAATGATCATAGGACATTGATATGTAAAATGATCTAAGGATTCGCAGAGAGAGCAAGGGCATCTCATGTGTTCATTGACTGAAGTCGTGACATAATGGATGTTGGTGATGTTTGGTGGGGATGAATGAGTTGGACTTGGTTCGTGCTATAATCTTTGGCTTACTGCTACTAATGTCTATCGAAATTGAAGTAGCGCTGGGAAATGGTGTGTATAATGGCCATATTCTAAACATATGGAGCAAGCAAATTTGGTTCGCAGCCCTTTGCTACTTGCGTTAGGGGAGGTAGCGGCAGTATTTTATATAGTGACGAACAATGATGGTGTTTGATTGAGTTGAATTAGGTTACGTAACTCGGGTAGAGATGGGCATGTTGGTTGGGTTTCCATCTTTCTCACATAGCACGCAAGAAGGTTGGACACATGGGGGAAGTGGAGCTGTGGGCTCCTTCTTCTTTCACCTGCCCCCAGCTATGGTAGGGAGGTGAGTGAGTGGGGGTGTAGAGGGTATGGTGGGAGTGAGTATGGGAATCGTCATTGGGATTCCTTCTATTTGGGGGGGAAGGGATGGTTGAGGAACCGTCTCTAGTGGATGTAAATACCAAACTGGGATTGCCAACACCATATTAGGGAGGGTAAGCGTTGTGGCTACTTGGAAAGCTTGTATGCCTGGTGGAGGGTAAAAGAAGGGGATTTGAGTAATGGCTTGGGGAAATTTTTCCCAAAATGGGATATGGCCTTGGAGTGAGGTGAAATCGTGAACTAGTGGAGCCGACAAGTTCGCAGGGGGCTCATGAGGGAGGGGCTCTGCAACTAGTGGGACATCAGATATAAGAGAAGCCTCCCTGGGAGGAAGGGTATCCTCAATGTCAATTCCTTTGGATGATATGACACATACTTGATTGGAAGGATGAAGTAGTGGTGGTGCACCATGGTAAGTTCCTAAAAATGACAGGTCTTCAAAAATTATGGGCCCCATTTCGATGAGTGGGTATGCTTCATGATTAGTGTGGACAAGGGGGAGAATGTTATCGATGTTGGCAGAAGGGTTAAGCTCATAATTTGAAACTTGGTCAATTGTAAATATCTTCCCATTATGGGGGAACATCATGGTTCAAAAGACGGAAGAGACAAATGCCTTCATAGCATACATGTAGCTATGACCAAACAAGATATTGTAATCGAGTGGGGCATCAATAACTTCAATGTCAATAAGAATGGTCTTTCCCCCGAGTTCTACAGGGACATTTTGGAAGAGCCCTTCTAGAGAATATGGTCATCCATCATAAGCTCTTAAGGTAATGGCAGATGGTATGAGTTTGGGGGAACCAAGTTTCTGCCATATAGACTTGGACATGATGCATGTGGATGCACCTTCATCGATGATGCACCGATGAACTATAATGGTCCGAATTTTCACTAGGATTTGAAAAGCGATGAGAGTAGGGAGGCGAGGTTCTCTGCTGTCAAGATCAAATGTGATGAGTTGGGTATCTGTGGATTTTATTTCCCCCAAGGAAGAAAGTAATGAGTTTCGTTGAGTGGGACAAGTTTGAAGTACTTCTAAGACTGACATGGCAGTCGGGGACTGTGCTAAATCATCGACCAAATTGTAATGATGAGCCGCCCTAGCCTACGGGTTGTGGACATTTCTACGCAATGGGATGCGAGGGATGTGAAGAGGTGTTTCCATGTTAGGGTGAGGAATAACCAACGGGGGTCCCGTTGGTGTTGTGATTGTTTCTGGGGGAATGGGAGGAGACTCAATGGGTGCACGATATTGACGACTATGTGTCTATATAAGGACTTCTTCCTCACTAGTGAGGAGGATAGTGTGATCTGCGGGATTGTTCGAGTTGAGATATTGTCACACCCTGGTGTGGAATGGGGTTTTGTAGCACGACTGGGGTTGGTTGTTGCACGTATTGTTGTGGGGCCTGCTGAGGAGCAAGCAGTGCTGGAGGATGTGGTCCATTTCCTGAGTCTTTCATTCATTTAAAATCATGGATTTGGGGGCAACGATGAGTAGAATGACCGAACGCACCGCAAAGGGCATAAGGGAAGTTGGTTTGAAGATTATTGTTATTTTTCCCTTGACGCCTGTTATTATTTCCCCCCTAGGGGTTTTGATTCCCTTGGTTCTGGTTGCCCCCAGTAGGTTGGTTCTGTTGGGGATGATTCCCGCCTTGACCTGGGTTGTTAGTGTTCCTATTTTTTCCTTTCTTTTTGGCATTATTCGACTCATGGGTCAGATTTTCCGTATTCAGCTATTCAAAATTTTGATATTGCTGAATAGGAGAGGGTTGAACAAAATTCACCCCAGTGTGAGGATGTCCTTGTGGTGGATCCATGGGTGGTGGAGGACTAGGAAATGGAAAGTACAGATTATGTGGGGGTATTGATCTGTAAGGTACATAGGAAGGTGTGGTGCTTTCGCTAGTACTTAGGGTACAAGCTGAGGTAGAGGGGGTACCATAACTTGTTTGGATTGGTGGATGTATAGTGGGTGTCGGTGGTGGCCCACTAATGGGTGGTGGAAGGGAAACAGGGTATGGTTGTTGATAAGGGGGTGGGGGATAATAAGGCGTTCCTCCATATGCCGATGGATATTGAGGTGTACCATACATTGGTGGTTGTTGGGGTTGTGGACTGTGGTGCATGGTATTACCAATCAATCTGTCTACTGAGTGAGACATCCTGGGTTTGTCATGGCCAAATGGCACGAGTTTTGGGAGATCATGAAGTATTGTGTACAAGTACCCTGATTGTGAATATATGAGGTCATGTTGTTGAGCCTTACTGATGGATTCTTCTTCYGATTGAGGGAAGGTGGAAGCCACATCTTTACCGAGGAGAGAGACAAGTGATCTGAGAAACCAATCAAGACATTGTTGTTTGGTGGTTTCTTCTTTGCACAAACTATGTCGTCGACGCCACTCATGGATGTGATTAGCGATATGTGTGGCTGAGGTTTTCTTGAAATTAGAGAGTAGTTCAAGACCATTGTCATGGTGGATTGGTAATTGGAAGAAGGTCAAAAATTCTTTGGCCAAGGACTCAAAAGTCGCATGGGACCCCAATTCTTCATCTACATACCATTTGGCTGATGGGCCAGCGAGTGTGCATTGAAATAATCATATTCAGATGGAATCATCCATAATGTTGTTGGAAGAGCACCATAAGTGGAAAGTCATGACATGGTTGGCAGGGTCATCTCCTACCTTTCCTTCAATCTTGGGGATATCTGAAGGTAGTTTGGTAGGTATTGCAGGCCATGTGGGGTCATGCAATATAGGATCATTTGTGAGTTTTCTTAGATCTGGTATGTTGACAGAGGCTGAGTATGGCATCTGTAGTGGTGGCGGAGGATTAGTTCCAGCCATGGTGTGAGTGTGTTGTGAACCTGACCCTTGGGGGGGACTAGGTGGGTTTGTACTTCCCCCTTGAGAGAAAGTTGCCCCCCCACTTCCATGAAAAGGAGGGTGAGTGGACTGTGGACCTTGGGAATTGGACCCAAGTAAGGTGGAACCAAGCAAAGCTGACCCTAATAAAGTGGCACTCACTGGAGTGTGTGAAGGTGGTGCCAATGATTTGGCAAGACTAGTAACTCCCCCTAAAATAGGAGGGAGGTTTAGCAAGTGTTTGGAATGACGGGGGTTCTATGGGTCCCCTATGATGTCCGACTAGCTGAGTGGATGTGTGCGAATTGTGGTGAGAGTAATAAATAAACAAGAGCCTTTGCTTGAAATTTTTTGAACTTTACACCATATATATATATATATATATCTAAATCAAAATGTAATCAGAAGTGCATCATACATAAAGTGTTTTTAGAAAGAGACATATATGTGGGTAAGTGGATTTTGTCTGCATGGGGAAATAAAGAAACAAATGCTCATGTCCTAAAAGACATAATGTCCTTCCTCTCAAAATAGCAGTGGACCTTCCAATAGCACTCGACAATGGGGTTTGAAGCCACCAGAAGAGAAACTAGTGAAGGATGAAGCGATCAGTTATAATGAGGGGTAGAGGGGGCATATCCCAAAAGAACTGGGGATATTTCCCAATAGCCACACAAAATCTGATCAAGGTGCAATTGCATCCCACAATTGCCACCTGGGTAGATGTCCTAAAATTTGGTCGCTAGGTACCTCGGTCAAAGTGCGGCATTTAGATTTTCGGCCTAAGAAATGGGTCACGGGCTGGATCCTGTCCAAGAGGTGGGTGCCTCAAGGGGGGATGCATAGAACAACCGAACCTCGTCCTTCAACCCTTCACGAGTATCTCCCTGCCTTATGGTGTTAGGAACACTTGACTTGGAGGATTTACAGTTCCCTATTTGACAACTTCTATTGTTTTGACAATGTGAGAACTAGACAACAGGGAGTTATTTGGATGCCTATCCCTGAAATCCTACCTAGACTAAAAAATTTATTTTGGTACCTCCCGTGGAGGAAAACTTAGTGAGTTTTTAGAAAAAAATTAGATGTGGTTGTTTGAGAGATTGGGGGTGTGAGCCAATCTCGTTGAAATTAAATGGGAGTGGATAGTTTCGTCAAGAAAAGGGTGGGGTGTTTCGGAATCCCTTTGGAGGAAACTTACTTTGACCTCCACATTTCGAGATAAAAACTACATGAGTGATAAGTGACTTTTTTGTGTGAATGAGTGAAAGTGTGCCAATTTTTTAATGAATTAGGTGTCACCTTGTTGCATGTTGACTTCGCTTGGTCCTTACAAGTGTTGATTACCTAATTAACTAAATGTCTTTGGTACAACCTTGCGTAATTCAAAAGTCCCTAGGAAGCTAGCATGTGGACATGTGGGTCCTTTACTATTCCTTTAACTCCCTATTGTGATTTACTCTAAGAAATCTTTGAAACTATCCTAGATTGTGATCATGTGGGCATATATGGGCCCGTTAAAAAACCTTTAAACTTCCCTAGTGATTTAATCTAATAAAGTAAATTTCAACACTATCCTATCTTTGTAGCATGTGGGCATGTATGGGCCCATTACAATCTTGAGATGCGTTTGAAAAATAAACTAAGAGGAGTCCCAAGGGGGTTGTTGTCCTCTCCTAAAGGTTTTAGTCTTTTTAAGGGAGATGAAATTGTCCTACAACCTTTTTATGATTCTCAAGGTCACTTTGAAGCATGAGAGAAGAGCATACTAAACGATTGTTATCCAATTTCTAGTCCCAATGAAAGATTTATGTGATTACAAATGATTCCAACTTATACTCTTAGTCAAAGCGAGCCATCCATGTGGAAAAATGAAAGAAAAAGAGGAAATAATGATTTTAAGCCCCCTAAGTGCCTATATGTTTTGACTAATCCCTTTATATGGAGACGGAACTAAGTGTGGTGCAGATTACAACATGCATGAAATCATTTTTAAGAAGGCTAGGGGCCTTCCCCAAATCACAAAAAGGCTTACAATGTGTATTTTTCTACACAAGTGCGCGGGTCTCAGGGTATATAGAGGTGCACTGAGCGCCTATGCGCAAACCGAAAAAGACTTTTGGGCGCAGGTGCGTAGAGGGTGCTAAACAACACAGTAATTTTGGCGCACATGAGCACGATGCGCGACTGTGGGCCAATAAACCCACGCACACCTGTCACATGAACATGAAGAAAATTCTGAATGGAATCCTCTCAATTCAGCTTTGAATTGGATTTTTTGCAGGTCCTCTTGGGCCGGTTATGGTACCTGCAAGTTGAATAAACCAAAAGAAGAGCTAGAAAAACACAAATGGGGTAGGAAATTGATACCTTTCCCTAGTGGAGCACCAATCTGGTGTGCCTCTTTTGTCACCTAAATGAGCAAAACAGAGGTGCTTACAAGCTTAGTTGGGTTAGCTAAGTAAGACAGCAGTGAAGGAAAGGGTTAGAAAAAGAAACATAAAAGACTAAGCTAAGAATTAAACTAAGAAAGGAAAGAACAACTAAACTATTGAGCATAAGGACATAAGAACAAGAAACCAATAAGACTCATGTCACCAATGGAAAGGATTGTATTAGTGAAAAATAAAACACCGAGAAGAAAGAGGACTTTGGGTCCCTTCTTCCTCCAAGGGAGGGCTCTTGGACCCCCACAATTTGAGCTCTTCTTACAACTTTTAAAACTTGAAAGAAATGGTGAAAGAATCCCAAGCTAATCCACTCAAGAGGTGAGGTAGATTGTCCAAATGGAATGATGCTAGTATGCTCTTGATGACAAAACAGGATTCCCCAAGAGAATAGCAGCAGCATAACCTTGCAAATGAATTCCTTGAAAATGTAGTGCACCCATGGCCTTGTTTTATAGCACCACTTTGAGGCATTGTGCAACCAGCTTTTAGTGTGAAAAGGGGTTGTTTAGGGAATTTTTAGGTCTTTGACCAGCCACCCAGTCAAATCCAGCCGATATTTGGATGTCAAATCAACTTGGAAGCTAAACCAGAAGTGGGTGGGAGGTTGACCAATCTCATAAATGCATCTTTCTTAGGTGTGTGTGGCTTTTAGCAACCACAGTGGCGCATCATGCGCATGTGCGCTTTTCTTGCGTTTCTAGATGGTGCATGTGCGCGCACGCCCTGTGTAGTCATAGCGCACTTTGATTTTATCACTGGTTATATAGTTTTGGACCTTTTGGAAATTATTTTTTGGTAATTTTGGTCCATGTGTGAACTCATAACTGTTTGAAGATGCTGGATTCATGTAACCATTTGCGGATGAAATTTCAATGATAACAATGGTGCTTTCAAAACTTCCTCTTTCACCCACAGCTGGGTATTCAATGCTTACCAAAACCTATGAATGGGTCAAATGTTCTTTTTTCTAGGATGGTATGAAACAAGACATCTATACCTTTGTGGTTGAACATGAGGTTTGTCAACACAACAAGGGAGAAGTTTTCAAATCTCTGGAGACACTCCAACTACTTCTGATCCCCCCTTCTATTTGACGAGACATTTTTATGGATTTCATTTTTGTCTTACATAAACCGGGCAACAAGTTAGTCATCATGGTGGTCACTAATCGTCTTTCCAAATTTGCTCATTTTTGTGCTCTTCAACACCCATTCACCACATACATAGTGGCTTGTTGGCACAGGGGAAGACCCGGGGTTTAATGCTACAATAGTGCACCAACAAAACCCTAACTACCGACCCTTTCAACAGCACCTGCAAAGCAGATGAAGTCTCACCCGAAGTAGAGGCAGGGGTGGTTGCGAGACTCAGGTGTCTGTAAGCTTAGATGGGACACAGATATGTGATTATGATACTTAATAGAACACTTAGCACCGTCAAATCCTCAATATGTAATCAATACCTACTTCTCTAATAAAACAAAGCTTTGCAGCATTCACACTGATCTAATGTAGTTACGTACTTAGCATGAACAGATGGATCAGATCTAGCAGAAGCAAGCACTAATCACATTCATAGAAGTCATATCTAGCATTCTTACACATCATTAGCACAAATAATGAACAAATTTATCTATCTCTTGCAAAGCACTTAGCAAGACAGTCATAAACACATTAAGACAAGCACATAGCATAACAACACAGTATTTACATGGTTCAACCCCACCCTGGGGATACGTATACCAAATATTCTTGTTTATTGTCTTCAGTCAATTGGTTACAAGCACAGAGCCTCAACAACCTTACTCTGCATAGGACAGAAGATCTGCACAACTTGCTAGATCCTTCTTCCTTACATTACAACACTAAGACTTCCAAAATCTGGTACAAGGACGTGCACTTAGCTCTGCAACTCTCTTACATTCATGCACAAAGCACTTACAGACTCTACTTTCACTTAGCATACATTCACATCACATATATGCACCACCCTTCTATCTATCCTAAGCATCTATTTATATATTACAAAATAGGCCTAAACATGGGTAAACCCATGGGGAAACATCCCATTCCTGTTACATATTCCCACATCCCAAAAAGGACTCAAAAAGGGAATGAGATCCCATGATCTGTGCTTCATCTTGCGTTCCTCCTTTGACAGGCTTTCGAAGTCCAAAAATAGGTCAAACTTGACTAGATATCAACAAAACCTAGTCAAGGGCCAACAGCCCCCAACACTCACCTGTGATTCATCCCGAGTCACTCTGATTTTAGAAGTTCTTCTTCGAATGCTTTCATCTTGGCTCAAACTTCTTTGACTTTCTGTTGTGCTACGTGCTCTTTTTCAGAAAATTATTGAATGACTGCATCATTCACAGGTCCTTCCAGGTGTTGTTCTTTTGCGGTGCTAACCTGCTTCAGTTCTTCTCCCTGATCTTCTACCTCTGTAAACAACTGATAGGCCTTATCTTGTATCGGTTGGATTTTCTGAGTTATATCCATAAATCTGCTCTAGATATTATGGATTTGTTGTTGGGTGGTTAGTTTCTCTTGAGATCTCTTCATTCTCTCCACAGTTGACAGAGACTTAAGTTATGCTTGTAGTGTTTCTGCATGTTGCTTTGCTTCCTGGAGTTGCGACTCCAGTGCCTACAACTCTGGGTTGTGGTAAGTTTCTCATACATTTGAGCACTACAATCAGTGAATTTCTTGCATTCTAAGGTAAGGGCCTTCAGTCTGTCAATTGTGTTGCGGATAGTGGCTTCTCACTGGTCCCTTACGTCCTGTGGAGTCTCAGGCACAGTGTGTAGTTCTAAATCTGAAATGCGTTGTTGTAGTTGTTGGATCACTTCTTCAAGTTGCACTACTTGCTTCGTGACTTGATCCTCTGCCTTTACTTCTACAACAGTCACAGAGAGAAGTGCTCTGTTGACCATTTATTTTACTTTGAGTTGCTCTGTGAGAAACTGTTCCTCGTCTTTCTGCAGTTGGGATATTTCTTCGTAGAAATTTTCCTGGAGAGAAAGCTTCTCCTGTTCTGTAGTATTGTGTTGCTCTACAAGGACTCCATGTACTTGTGTCAAAGCCTGGCTGGATTGCACTGTTTCTTACTTTTCTCATCGAAGGCGAGCTTCTATTGTATCATCTATTCGATGGAGTTGAGTTGGATCATCTCCCAGTTATGGTGTTCCTAATGGCAGAGGCATAGTGGAGACTGAGCGGCTGGAATGAAGTGTTTGTTGAACTCCTTGGAGCTCAATCTTGATTCTATTGTACATCGCTTCCTTATTAACCTCTTTTTTCTCTGCTATCTCCAGCAAAGCATCATTCAGGGCCGCTATAATGAAATCGAAGTCATCTGAGGTGAGGATAGTCTTCATTTTTTTCATAGAAGTTTTTTATTTCTTCCAGGAGGAAGGCTTTGGGGGGGGAACCTTCCTTTTCTTCGAGGGGTCCTCCTCATATCTAGGTGGTGTAACCTCTCCTTTCTTCTATTCAACTTTAGTATCATCTATCTCTCCACCATCACCTCCTTGCTCGAGTGATATGGAAGCAGTCTTCATGGATGCACTATCTAAATCCTGAACCTCTTTAGTTTTCTTCATCTTGCTAGGTCTGGATGTATCCTGCATAGTTTCTAGACTATATATATTAGATATATCTGCAGGATCTACTGGAATGAGGAGGTCCACCAACCAGTCCTTGGTGATATCCTCCATTTCCTCCTCTGTTATATTGTAATAGGACTGAAGTTGTTGCTTGTTCTCATCAGTGCGCATTGTGATGTAAATGAAATGGTGGTTCACGCTGAATTTCATCAAAGGTCGGAACTTGTGTAAAGTATTCGGAGTTATGCGAGGCCCAGACTGTATGGCTACCTTGAACTATTTGTAGTATGTATGGAACATGAAATTTGACTGCCATTTCTTATTCATGTCACTGGAGTACCACAATGTACTGAACTTCATGGCCAAAGGTTCAAATGGCTCGATGTCCAGGAAGGTCGCACCTTCTGGCATCTCCCAGGCAATGAAAGCGATCATGCTCAATAGCCAGCTGAAGTGAAATTTGTGCCCTTGATCCTGATCTTCTCTGTAGTCAATTTCTAATTGGTTCAATAGGTACTTCACCCAATTCATTTGTAGGCCCTCCACGCACTTCCCTACGAGGTCGACTATAAAACCAGTCACTTAGGTGGGTCGGTTCTTGTGTACTAATTTTCCTATGATCAATTCGCAGGCAAGGTGAATTGTACCACTATAGATATAATCTACCTTGTAGCCTCACGACATCATCATAGGTGTCCTTGATCCTTTGAGCTAGAGCGCAATCCATTGTTTTTTCGGGATAGAAATCCTATGCGTCAGGGCCTTGCATACTTATCCCTATGATCCGATTTATCAATGTCAGATCCACTATTATGTGATGGTTTAACCATAGATAACCTCCATGGTAACAAGACAATAACAATTTGACACATGAATTCACCTCCTGGTGTCGTCCGAAGTGCAGAATATTCATAATGTTCAGCACAGTGGACTATGCGAGGTTATGGGTCCATGACTGAGGGACGATCTTCGAATTATTTCCCTTTGTTCTGGTCAGGTACTTATGCGGGGTGATCATGTTGTAAACTTTCCAGTCATCGAGGTTGAAGTCACTAAACTTCAATGCTGCAATCTTCTCTTGGTCTGCGTGAACCGCGCATATCCCCTTCGAGAGGTACGTTGTGATCAAGGTGTACTCAAAATCTCTAGGTACATTGTCACGGTTTACAGCACCGCTCAAAGGTGGTATATAAGTAGGTAATATGCTCGGAATCAACTTATCATTCGTGAGATCATCCCTGTGCTTAGTACGCTTTTCATATAATGGCCAGGATGGTCTGGCTTGAGCAGTTGAAAAAGAGGTTGGCAGTCCTCTTGTGGATGATGCTTGTACACTTGTGGATAATCGTCTCTCTGACATGACTCTTTCAGTCATCAGGTCGATCAAAACTTCCTCAACAACTCTTTTTGCAGCGCTCAACTCGTCTGACATACACGCTCGGGGTTAACAATCTCAGGTTCTGGGGGGGTAGCTTAGACACAATAAAGAGAGAGAGAGAGAATAAGCACAATGATCACAGTATAAAATCAACGTAGTCTGTGGGCTCAAATTCTCAATTGGAAAAAGTTTTCTTGGTGCGTGGCACGATGGGATAAATAGGTAACTTGACAATGGGTCACTTGCAACAGGTACAAGGTCTTCATTAACTCAATTCTATCAGTTATGGCGTGGTCTTAATGGTCGAATGTCGAGATGGCTGGCCATAAATGGTTTTCTATCCATTCATAGCATTGATCTAATGGTTATAACGTTCCCCAACGGCTATATTGCTTCGCCATGGCGAAGTGCCATGTGTCGTTGTTCTGATATCCCGACGAAGCTCCAATTTTGCAAATTTTCCTTCTGTGAGGTTCCCTCTGGGACTTTCTGTAAATTTTAAATCTTAGCCCTCTTCTTACTATCTTTCTATCCTTCTTTCCAGTGAGCTTCATCTTAGTATTCCTTTTTTCATTCTCATTCTTATCTTCTCTTAACATAGTTACTTCGCTTTGTTGAAATTCTTTCCTAGGATTCAGGGGTAGTACCTCTTCTTTGTCTGGGATAAGTACATCAGTCTTCTATTGGTCTTCTAATGTTCTTGCAGCTTTGACATCTGGCTCTCTAGTGTTAAATATCTTCGATCTGTTCTCTTGTTCTACAATCAAGTGTGTGATCCTTCTAGTCATGAATTCTTTTAACTCCTATTTCTTTTGTTCTAACACTGCTTCTTCTTCTTTCCTTCTGGCCTGGTCTCTTTCAATAAAAGGGCTAGCTAGTAACATGGTAAATAGAGTGGTGTCTTCAATAAATTTAATAATCTCAAAATCTTCTTCTATCAAAGTTCCATTGGCATTCATAGGTATCTGAGTGACCGTCCCACATAGGTTTACCATTTTTCCTCTGAATAATCCTATTCCTCCTAATGAAGGAATCATAGCAGGCTTCCATATAGCTTCCCAAGTTCTCTCTGTCATGATATTCATCTATGTTTCCTCATCCAGAACAAAGTCAATGTCGAAGTCTCATATTCTTGCTTCGATGCATTCTTTTTCTTTTAATATCCCTGATAAGTTGATATGTCGGTGGTCATCCAGGGTTTATTTTATCTGTAACAATACTTTCTCTGATTCTTTCTGGGATTCTGCCATTCCTGGATCTAATTTAGGGTTTTCCTAGTTCAGATTCATTCTTTCAACTTTAGAAATCATTCTAGGGAAATCCAACACCTCATGGTCCATAGATTTGCAACAAAGACAACTAGGTCTTCTTCCAGGGAATTCCTTAGCAATATGTCCTAGTCTTCTGCAGTTGTAATAGAGGGTTAATCCTCTCTTTATTTTAAATGATCCCTAGCTTCTCCTATACTGCACACTAGGAGCATAGGAGCTAACCTGCAACAAATTCTCTCTAGGATCCTGAATCCATTTGTTAGTCCAAATATTCTTTCTATGCATAGGTATAACATATCTTTCACTATTCTTGTCATATCTATTAATATCAAATCTTCCTTCACCTATCAATACGCTAGTTTTCGAACTAGGATAGACTCTATTAAACATACCTAGATCCATACTCTAGAAACAAAAATTTTCACTTATCTTACTTCTACAGAGCACAAAGCTTCCAGATCTAAAACTTTTCACTACTCTTACCTTTATTAGAGCACAGAGCTTGTAGATATTACCTCTTTTAATCATAAATTCTCACTTTTACCTTTCTTAGAGAACAAATCTTTCAGATCTTGCTTCTCTCCTTCAGATCCGACTTCTTTTCTTCAGATCAAGCTTCTTTCTTTTACCACAGAGCTTTGTAAATCAAGTAGAATATTGCGCACTAGAGAGACAGATAAATGCACAGAGCTTTCACAACTTCAGGATGAATCTTTGCACAAATATCCTTCTTTCCTAGTTCCCAGCAATCACAGTTTAAGGTCCCGACAATGGAACCATTTGTTGGCACAGGGGCAGACCCAGGGTTCAACACTACAACAATGCACCAACAAAACCCTAACTACTGGCACTTTCGGCAACACCTGTGAAGCAGATGAAGTCTCACCTAAGGTAGAGGCAAGGGTGGTTGTGAGGCTCAGGCATCTGCAACCTTAGCTGGGACACAGATCTGTGATTATGATACTTAATAGAGCACTTAGCACCGTCAGATCCTCAATATGAAATCAATACCTACTTCGCTAATAAAATAGAGCTTTGCACCATTCACACTAATCTAATGTAGTTAAGTACTTAGCATGAATAGATGGATCATATCTAGCAGAAACAAGCACTAAGCACATTCATAGAAGTCAGATCTAACATTCTTACACATCATTAGCACAGAGCATGAACAGATTTATCTATCTCTATCAAAGCACTTAGCAAGAGAGTCAAAAACACATTAACACAAGAACATAGCATAACAACACAATATTTATGTGGTTCACCCCCACCCTGGGGCTATGTCCACCAACTCTTCTTCTTTATTGTCTTCAGTCAATCAGTTATAAGCACAAAGCCTCAACAACCTTACTCCGCACAAGACAGAAGATCTGCACAGCTTGCTAGATCCTTCTTCCTTGCGTTACAGCACTAAGCCTTCCACAATCTGCTACAAGGACCTGCACTTAGCTCTGCAAGTCTCTTACATTCATGCACAAAGCACTTACAGACTCTACTTGCACTTAGCATACATTCACATCACATAGATGCACCACCCTTCTATCTATCCTAAGCGTCTATTTATATATTACAAAATAGGCCTAAACATGGGTAAACCCATGGGCCGACATCCCATTCCCATTACATAATCCCACATCCCAAAAAGGACCCAAAAAGGGGTCGAGATCCCACAATCCCTGCTTCGTCTTGCGCTCCTCCTTCGATAGGTTGTCGAAATCCAAAAACAAGTCAAACTTGACCAGATATCAACAAAACTTGGTCAAGGGCCAACATGGCTCAAATCTTCATGAATAATATATTTAAGATTCATGGCATGCCTAATTCTATTGTCTTTGATAGATATCGCACTTTCACCAAAAAAAAATTGGCAAGAATTATTCAAGATACAGTGCACCCAATTGCATCTCAGCATGGCCTATCATCCCCATATGGATGGAAAGACTAAATTTGTCAACAATTGTTTGGAATCATAATTGAGGTGTTTTTCATTTGAGAGGAAAAATCAGTGGGCTTAGTGGTTACCCATATCTGAATGGTGGTCCAACAAATATTACCATACAACTAATCGCATGACTCTTTTTGAAGCAGTATATGGCCAAAATACACCATCAATTCTTGCATACATGCTAGGGGTTTCGAAGGTTTATGAGTTTTAAAAACATATTAAAGTTCGAGAGGTTATTATTTGTTCCCACAAAGACAATTTGGTCATGCCTCAGAATCACATGAAGAAACAAGAAGATCAAGGTCATTCTGAACACCAATTTGTTGAAGGGGACCAAGTGTTTCTTCGACTACAACCTTATAATCAGACTTCAATCAAAGCTAAACATTGTTCTAAACTTGCTCCCAAATTTTATGGTCCTTATATAGTGCTCAAGTGAGTGGGATTGGTGTCCTACCAATTATCTCTACCTAGTCAATCGAAGCTCCATCTTGTTTTTCATGTCTCCTTCTTAAAAAAGGTGATTGGAACTAAGTTCCAAAATCAAACCAATCTCCTTGATTTGGATGAAGAAGGTTCCATTTGGTTGCATCCAAAAGCAATATTGGACCAGCAAGAGCGTCGTCTCCATCAATGCACCATCAAGGAAGTGTTATTCCAATGGAAAGATACAACTTCAAAAGACACCACGTGGGAGTCGACCATTATTCTACAACAATTTCCTTATATTAAGTCTTGAGGACAAGGTTGTTCTTCAAGGGGGCGGGGGGGGGGGGAATTTTAGGGACCTAACCTCCCTAACCCCTCACGTAGGTAGAATAATAGAATTTTATGTAATAAAGGACAATAGTAATAAGGCCTAGCAATAAGGAAGAATAAGTCAAATGTAAGAAGACCTAATAGAAGATTTTGCTTCTAGAAGGATATTCCTATAGATTATTATTTTGGATAGATAGATTTAGGATAAATAAGAGTAGAGGGTATGAGAAGTTTTGCATTGGAGATTATTTTAATAGAGCTCTACTTTTCTAGAGGTTTCCCCCTTGAAGAGGAAAGTGAAAATTGTTGTCATTAATAAAGGTGCTCTTTTTGGTAATAATATGGTATTATTCTGAGATTGTTTTGGATATATCATTGTTGTTCTGCCATTGCTTGATTAATATTTATGTTCCTCCTATTATAATATATTTGGAATCTTGAAATCACACATGAAAATGGAAGAATCCAAGGAATACCCCTCATGGTAAGGGGTACCTTCCATGCCCCCTTGCAAACGGGTAGGATTTGTGGCAAATGTGTTTCTAGGCTAAGGGCGGAAAGCATGGGTTAAGACAATAGGATATTGGGGGGGGCATTGTTGTGAAAAAAAACTATGGACCTCATCCTTTTGAGGATGTTGGTGATTAGGATGGTCATGTGCACAAATTTTGAAGGGAAAATGACTCTTCCTTTTCTCCTTAGTGCCTCCCTCCAAGGATTTTTGGGTGGTGGCAGTCCCCTTCTCACTATTAGAATTTTTATTTTTGTTTCTTGTCTTCTTCCCTCTAGGTTTCTGAGGATTATTTGGTTTCTTGAACTGCACTAAATTCACCTTGTAGGTCTAAGAAGGGATTGCAATATTTTGAGCACTAGTACTAGAAGCTAATGGGTGTGAATTAATGTACATTTGACCCATTTGATCACTTAACTAGTTAATAGATGCAATTGAAACAAAATCAACCAAACCATCATCGTGGGGTCCTCGATTTTGTTTCTTTGGATCAATTAATGGATGAGGAGCACTTGGGATGATGTCATAAAGTGTACCCAACTAATAATAGATCAATTCCAAGTGTTGGGCATGAAAAATGGCTTGCTCCTTGGTGGTCGCCCCGGCCATAGCTACATCTCTAGAAATGGGTGGTAGGAGGGAGTTGGTGAACCAATCCATAAGGAGTTTGTCTAGAATATGAGTCTTAATCATCCTATGATGTCTTCTCCACTCATGTGTATGATCAAAAATATGTGCGGCATTATCTTGACGCAATGAATTCAAGAGCTCAGTTCATATATCATATTTAATAGGCAATTGATAATGTGTTAAAATTTCATTTCCATATTGTTGAAGATTTTAAAGGAAACTCCTTTCAACTCAATGTACCATTTTGCAGTGTCTCTAGTCAGGGACCTCTGGAAAATATGAATCCTCACACTATCATCCATCAATGAGTTTGATGAGCACCATAAGTGACATGTCATGATGTGTGTGGAGGGGTCCTCTCTAGGATTTCAATTGAATTTTGGAATATCTGATGGAAACTTGGAAGAAAATTCTATCCATCATGGGTGATGGGAAATAAGGTCCTTTTTTAACTGTGACAAATCTGGTAAATATAGTGTTGCGGGGAAAGGAAACATTGTAAATTAATATTGGGATGTAGGTGAAGTATTTGATGTCCTAGATGGACCTTGAAGTCCCCCTATTTTGGTACTACTAGAGGATTTGGGAGCTCCTGAAGAGTGAGTTCCTAATAGGATAGTGAAACCTCCCAGACCATGACTTCTCCCAGAACCAAATATTCCCTCGGGGGGGTTTCCCTTGGGGGTAAATTTGGACCCTCTAGGAAAATAATTCCCAAATTTAGTCCCAGGGAAGAAACCCCCAGGACCTGATGTGGTAACAAAGTGAAAAAATCCCCAATGTGAACAATTTCCCCCAAGGGGTGTGCCCCTAGGTAAAGTTGTGCTAACCCATGGAAAGTTAAAACCTCCTAAAGTACTTTATCCCCCATATTGACCAAGGACAACCCTAATACCACAAGACATGTTCCACTTGAAATGTGAACTAGTTCATGATGATACCAAGCATCTCATAGGGATGGTGGAGGTGGAGGGAATTCCACCTCCACACTGAAACCAAATCTCGACCCCCCACTAGAATAAGATCCAAAGGTGGGAATCAAAATAAGTGGGATGGGTGTAGAAATACTAGGTAGACTAATGGATGGAAATGACAACATAACTAACGTCCCTTAGATTGAGTGACCTATAGAAAAATTCATGGACAGTGCAGGTCCAATGGAGCTAATTGATGGTAATTTAGACATCACTAGGATTATCCCTAGGTAATTTTCCCTTGTACCACTTGAGGATGGACTTGTAGACTCAATTACACTAGACGAAAAAACACATTCTTGACATGGTGGGAGGATGACTAAATAAAGAGAAAGGTGCACTAAAAATTTCCCTCACTTGGACAAGTAGAGGTGCATCTAGCTCATTCAAAGGAGGATTAAAATTTTATGGAGGTTGTTCATCTACCACTTCTACCTCAACTAAACCAATATCATCAAACCAAAGTTCAAACCGTTCAAATTATTTGTCAATTATCTCACGTTGCTTGATAAGTGGTTGTTCCTCTGAAATGGGTTCAAGTCCTCGTAATCAACTGGACTGGTGTGGTAGTTCAACCATGGTGAATATACTATGTTAAAATACAAACACAATTCAACCTATCTCTGACCTAGACTCAAACTTAAAGAGCACACCCCTAATCATATATAGGCTAACAACATGTTGAAATTTTCATACTTTTAGATTTGATAATTATTTCCTTATGATTTCAATATAAAATTTCCTTTCATGCCACAGTTAGCATAGAATAATTATACAATGAAAATAAAAACTATAAAATTGCAGCATAAATAACAAGATATAGAAATATTAACCATGCACAGTAGACACAAGAACACAAGAATTTATCCTAGGAAACCCATCCTTGGGACAAAACCCAAAAACTTTACTTATATAATAATTCAATCCAAGATATTACCAGTACATCACCATCAACAAATCAAAATACCATATAGAGAATGTCCTCCCCAAACCTAGCACCTCAATAAGATGACTAAGAAAAAACAAGAAATGGCTTCTTAAATCCTAGTGCCTTCAATAAAGTCTCCAAGAATTCTCCATCAAAATTTTGTTACCCACAACTAATATATTCTAGTGATATGCCTTGATTGAGAAGAGTGTGTCAAAATTAAATGAACTTGAATTTATTTATACGTGCTAATTCACCTGTCTTTTTTATGTGTGGTTGACTTCTCTTCTTGGGTCCTCAATTTCACTTTATTGCTTTCTATATTTTACTTGTGGAGGATGAATTCTCTTCTTGGGTATTCAATTTCTTCATGGAGCTTCTTTAATGGTTAGATGGGTCTTCTTGTACTTCTTGGATTTCTTCTTTCATAGAAAGGTTGTCCTTGATCATGGTTGGTGTAATATTATTTGGCATGCACCCAGTTGATTCATACTTCTCCCAAATAGCACCTCGAGTCTCTGTTAGTCCTTTTCAAGTCACGTGATCAAGGAAAGAGACTGCACTTGGGCCATTCTCCTTAGCCAAGTCACATGGCCATTTGAGGAGAATGTTTTCCTAGTGCTAATACATGGAGAAAATCAATGCCCTAGGCCATTCTCCTTATCCAAGTCGCATATCCATATGAGGAGAATGTCTTCTCGGTGCATATGTACCTCACGTCTTTGTCTATTATTTTCAAGTCACATGATCAAGGATAAATACTATTCTTAGGACATTCTCCTTAGCCAAGTCACATAGTCAATCTGAGGAGAATGTCTGCCTGATACTGCCATCTAGAGAAGTATCATCACCTCAAGTCCTTTTTTATCCTTTTCAAGTCACATGATCAAGGATAAAGCTATAGAATTTCCATTATCCTTATCCAAGTCATATGGCCAATATAAGGAGAGTTTTGTCCTGATGTTTCCCAAAACATCAACACTCCCTCTCACTGAGGGACACATTCTACATCATGCCAATATTTTCCCTGAAGTATTTGAACTTCACCTCCGACAGAGGTTTTGTGAGAATGTTTTCAATATGCTCATATGTGAATATGTAATAGAGCTTCACTACTCCCTTATGTACCATTTCTTGGATGAAGTCCTACAAGAAGCCACATTGCTTCATGACTTGCGATACTAGATATGATACACTCTGTCTCTATTTTATTGACTGTTATAGAAACATGCTTCCTAAAATCATAATTCATCCCAAGATGAAGCAACACCCTGAGGTACTCAATTTTTCTATTGCACTTCCTACCCAGTCTGAATATGGATATCCCTACAACTTTGTTGACGATTAAAATCACAATGAGGAATTTCACCCGCAAAGTATTTCTATAACCTATTATTTAAACTATGCCAATAATATATAATATGAGTAGGTGGGACCCCCTTGTTGTTACGAGGAAAATCTCTCTATGGCTAGGGTGAACCACAACAGACAAAAATGACTGCAGAAATCAACTCCATTCCAAACACATGCTATATAAACCAATATGCAAGTGAGATAAGAAAGAGGTATACCTCGTCCAAATGTTCGATAAAGTCCACCGTTGAGCACTTTGACCCAAATTTATATACCTGCAACAAGTTCTCGACAAACAAGCAAAACAATCATATGGTGATAATATAAAAGGGTTAGCACATTAGATAACATAATCCATAAATATACATAACAAATATGCCCATGGATAATAACTCATATATTTGCAAGATATCAATTGGATGGGAAAGGAGTATTTCTATTAATAAATGATGAGCAGAAGTGAAAATATTACAGACTTTCGTGTCGGCACAATTCGGAACCGAGAAACTAATTTCCTTCCAACTGGGCCTCCACCACTTCAATCCTCCACCAAAGGAAAGATCATAGAAGGGAGACAATGAGGTTCTCCATCAATAAGGGAAGAGATTGGGGGTTGAACACTGTGTTCATACTTAAAGGACAAAGGGATGCAGACTTAATATGAAGTAAATAATTTCTCCAGTGTAACTTTTCTCTCAAAGTTGAATTCTCTCCTCTTTTCCATAGCTCAAAATTGGCCTCTTTATAGCCTTCAAAATGCAACTAAAGGGCCGAGTCAGAACGTTTATTGTATATGGAAGGCCAAGGATCAGAGATCTCATGACATGACATGGAAACCCAACATTTAATTTTGATTTTCTGGCACAAATCCTGATGTACGCGGGATGTAGTGTATCATCCTACGTATACCCTTACTGTATAGGGTGCAAGATGTGTACAAGTGGAAAAAAATTGTATTTTTGTCTCTAGATGTTAGCAACAGGGAAGATAAGTCTGCATAGGGAAATGGAATAAGTCCCTCTCTACAAGATTGCATAGGATGAGACAAATCTTTCTTCAACAGATGCCCCCTAATGTGTGGGGTCAGTGGAGTATCTAAAATGGCCGAAATACATTATAAATAACCCAGAAGTGGAGTGGTAGAGAACCAGTTGGACGAACTCAATTGCTCATTAAATTCTGCACTGACTTTGCATACATGGATGCCAAAAATACATTGCAAATCCATGTGAAAATATACCAAACAAGTTTTTGTGACCATGAATAGGAAAATATAAATTCGTTTACATGCCAATAGTTGTCATAGTCAAGAACAAGGCCCCGGTAGAACCACTCTCAAAACCAATCTAAAGATATATGTATATTGTGGAGTACAATCTGATCTCCCATGATTACTGAAGTCATATAGGTATTGTTCCAATGAAAAGGAAGCAGCAGCTCAGGAAATTTGTGGCCACATAGTGATGTCTTCAAGTCTTCTACAAAATCCGCCAAAGGTGCAAGTCTACATCATGTGAATAAAGGAGTTGAGGTCGAACACAATGAGACATCATTTTATTACTGGTCATTGATGTATATCATTAAAAAATGTGAGACAACCTACCAATGATGAAAGTAGGTATCAAGGCACCGAGTACATTCTTACAAGTGTGAATAGAGGATTCGGTGTCGAACACCTAAAGAATCCATCGATCAGGAGACATTGATGTATTCCCAACTATCGATGGCAAGAGAGCACGCCAATAATGACTTCAAGCCTCAAGGTACTCATAAGACTCTAGGTCCCATTTCCAGAATTAATGGGTTGATGTCGATGGAAAGAGACCCACTGAAGGGAGATCATTAAGGCATCTCTCATCAGTCAGCACGAGGAACAAATAAGGAGCTTCATGATTTGGTGGAAATCGGACGAAGAACAAGTTCATGAACCAACGAGCCAGTGCATCTTTTGTGTGTGCCAAGTGCAAGCGGTACACAAAAAAGACCCTCTGAATAGCATCCACTGATGAAAATTGCTGACAAAGGTGAGGAAACCACCAATAAGGCTAATGACATCCAAGACACTACATTAATCCCAATGTCTAAATAGATGTCTTTCCATCGAACACAAGGGAAATGACCCATTCAATGACCAATGATGAAATGTCGACTGTTGGGTTCAAGGTGACCTACCAAAGATGAAAGTAGGTCCAGGGTGCATGATAGGACTACAATATCATGTGATTTTGAACCAAACTGAGAGTATGGCTGACATGCAAAGTCAAGATTTCTGAGGAGTGGCAGACACATGTTAATAGACTTCCTTTGAACAAGAGTAAGAGAAACCACCAATAAGGTTAATGGAATCCAAGACACTGCACGAATCTCAATGTCTGAATAGATGTATTTTTGTCGAACACAAGGGAAACCACCCAATCAATGACCAATGATGAAATGTCAACTGTTGGGTTCAAGGTGACCTACCAATGATGAAATTAGGGCCAGGGTGCATGAGAGGACTACAATATCATGTGATTTTGAGGTAAACTGAGGGTATGGACGACATGCAAAGTCAAGAGTTCTGAGGAGTGGTCAACACAGGTTAATAGACTTCCTTTGAACAAGAGCAAGAGACAAATGGAGGACTCTAGTAGCATAGACCCAATGATGAAACCATGAGATGTAGGAGGCATCAATAAAATTCTCTATAGGGACTGGAAGAGTAACCAGTCAATAGAAAAGACTTTGTAACGAGCTCAACTTCCTAAGGCCATGCTAATCCAAAAATTATGATGAATGGACCCAATATATTTGTGCTCTATTCAAAGGCGACACAATTGTTGCCAACATAAGATAATACTCCCTTCCCACCCATCTTTTTTTTATTTTTTCATAGACAAATGAATGTTATGATACAGAGGAGGAAATGAGTGTCGCAAGTAAGAAAAACTATTTCCAGCAGTCCAACGTACCTATGATCAATGCATGGAAATTCATGTTGGAGATGGACACTCGAGGGATGTTCCCTCCTAGGTATAGGGTGTCAAATTGCAAAGGATATAAACAAGGCTCTGCTTGGTTGAGGATGCAAAAATGTTGAGGCAAACAGTTTATAACGCAAAGCGAGAACTGGCTATAGGCTCAATACTACAAGCAAGGGCATGAGATGCAATCACAACTTAACGCCAAAAAATGTCCTTTAGTCTACTTGGTGTGAAAAGGGGATAAACTTGTGCCAAATAGACATCTTTTCAAATCCAATTTATGAGTGTGAAAAAGACAAGTTCACTGGGCGATCTTTTCTATTTTTGGTAAGGAGTCGGAAAATAGATTAACTAAGACTCATGACCTTTCAAGTCCAATTTAACGAGTGTGAAAGGGACAAATCACTTGGAAATATTTTCTCTTTTTTAAAGACAAGTTCAAAAATATCTTAAATTGAAATCATTTGGGAGTCCTCAGGTTATAAGGCAGCATGTTTATGAGTGAGAAATGAGGCTCAACATCAAGTCATGTATTAGTAATGAGGGACTCTCAGTCGTATGGAAACAATCTCTGCATGGGCACCAAGTGAAGTAGGGGATCTAACTAGGGAACCCATGTTTGGCAAGTCTCTACTGCTTGTTAACTACACGACTTATAGCACATGGAAGGTTCTTTGTCACAATGAATAGGTTCGTACCTAAGGTCAAAAGTGACAGTTACATGATAATGCATAAAATGCACGGTGGAGTGGATACCTATCCTATATGTTGGGTAATGAAAATACCTGCTCGTGGCGACGAACGGTCAAGATAACACTGAAATCTGCAAGAATTTCAGGTTAAAACTGCAAAAACCAACTCAATCCACCTTTGTATTAGTCCATTAGGTGAAAAAATGTCTTAAAACTATAGAAAGTGGGTAAAAATAATTTATAAATAGTAACAAAATAAAAATTTACTATACCATTTTGATTTTTTACCCAACCAGTGCAAATTGGACCAAAATACATCTGAGATCGCAAACCATCAACAAAATCACTAGTGCATCAGGCAACGAAATCACAAACTGTCTGGATCAGGTAATTCTTGTTCTCTTCCTCTTCAATTTCAATGGATTAAAATTTTGAATTAGGTCTTAAATTTTTAGTTATTGAGGGCGCAAAGTGTAGATTTCGGTGTATGCAGGTTGGATTTGATTAGGTCGCGTATACGATGAGTATATGATCCTATGTGAACTACAGGGGGCATACATCAGGACCTACACGTGATTGTATGTAAAGTAGGCCACGTACAGACACACAAACAATCATTTTGAAGGGTTATAACTCAAAATTTTATTTGTCTTTGACAAGATGTTTCTTGAATGGAGAGAGAGAGAATGAGGAGGTTGATGTTGTTGTAGATCGAGATCTGAGGGCCCAAATGGCATTAAAGTGATGTGGTTTGTATAATTTTTGGGTGCTCAAAGGAATGAGATCCCAGGTGAGGTTGCTCGAGATGTTGGTGGGTTACTGGGATCCTGAGAGTGAGAGCTTCAATCTCGATGGGAAGCCATTGAGAATTGAAGTCGAGGAAATTTACATTCTAACTGGTCTATCACGTCAGGGAGAGGTTGTAAACCTCAAATCACGTGGAGAAGGGAGTGGTATGAAGATAAAGGAATATATTCATGCCCACTTTGTAGCAGGGACTCCTAAGGTAGGGATTCAAGTCCCTATCTAGGCAATAAATAACCTCATTTTGAAGATCATTGTCTTAGTATTGACTAGGATCATAGGTTCAACCTCATTTCACTAGGCATCAAGGTCGCTCATGTTCTATGCGGTGCAGTGTACGAGACCTACAACATATGACTAGTGTACCTCACTACTGGAAAATATGAAGATCTAGTTGACAGAGTGCAAATAGGGGAGTAAAAGAAATTTTGGGTTTGCCTCTATCCTATGCAGTTTTTTTTTCGAGCGGGTTCCAGGTCTAGGACCTAGAATCAAGATTCTTCCTAGAGGACCTTGTGATCCATCCATGGAATGGTGGACTGAGGTAATGAGACGACAGGGGGGGAGGTAGGGTTCCAATACCCTACAACGAGGACTTCTTCTACTAGTGGAGGTGACAAGTCATCGCTCTGGATGACTATCCCTATGAGGGGATCGACTTCAGAGGAGATCCAGACATGCCACTCCCACCAGGGACCGCCTACAGTGACATAGGTATGTGAAGTGTTTTTACATATTTCATTTTTTTTGTATTTTTGTATAGTAGAACAAAAATATTTTTGGATGGTGCATAAATATTGACTAGCCATTTATATAACTCAGACGTGGGTCTACGACGGCCAAAAGGCTTCCCTCGACATTGACTGAGGAACTGGGGAGACGAGGTGGTGGAAGGAGAAGCCGAGAGGGTCCTACAAAACGTGTAGGGAAACCTTCATGTTTGACTCAGAAGATACCCATGGTTCAGGTAGAGGATTTGCTTGAAGCCATGCAGTGACAGATGGTTGGTGTACCTAGGGCATGGGTACGACTCTTTTGGCGTCTCACAAATGCCATGGGTTGCTACCATGACACACATCTAATGCCAAAGGCATAGATGTCGTGGGCTATTTTAATACCAGCCGTATATGTGTATTGAGGGTTTTAGCCCCAATTTTGTACTATAAACACCATAATTTTTGAAATATATAAAAGAAGGATCTTCGTCTTTACTTATATTTTACAATGTGTACATTGATTTAGATGGTGTTATTTGCTTTTAATTACATGAAAAATGCCAATCTAAAACGAAATTAGCATAAGCATTGGATACATGATTAGAACTCCTAGGAATGTGATAATATGTAATAAACTCAAACTGTCATTCTAAAATACGTACCCGTAGGAATTGTCAAAGTAGAGTAGGATCACGCACATGGTAATTGTCGTTCAACTGACATACTACTAACTAGGAGTCTAGGAAAACTTCTAACGAACGAATACCTAGTGAGATAGCATCGCGAAAAATCTCTATAATGGCTCTATATTCGGCCACATTGTTCGTGGATGACCCTAAGCATACACCACCTGAAGACACCAGTAGACCCTTAGGTGAGTAAACCACCCAAGTGGCAAAAGCAAAGTTCTGTGTATGACGACTGGCTCCATCTGCGAATCCTAGGTAGATTGAAGACTTCGTTGACATCTGTCAACCAATTGAAAACTCGATAAGAAACTTGAAGATGAAAAGAAAAGAGATATATACACTAAATTACATTAGTATACAGAGAATTTTGCCCAAGCCTGGGGCTCAAGCATAATATCTTTTCAAGTAGAGCCCATTTCTGGGCTCGGCCAACTTATTCCCTTCATAGTCTTCTAACTCATAGGCTCCTTTTTCTAAAACATGTCGCACGATGTAAGGACCGTACCACATGGGTTTAAACTTGCCTGCCCCTAGTGATACTTTGGCTTGATCATACAAGAGGACCAAGTCACCCTCAACGTACAACTGAGGACAGACATACTTATCATATTGGACCTTGACATCTCATTTGTTTGCCTTGATAGTTGCAGAGGCATATCGATGCTGCTCATCGAGACTCTCTAGGTGTACAAGGCATCGTTGGAGATCGAAAGTGTTAGGTAGGAGAGCGACTGCCAAATTAAGAGAAGGGATTTCGCATTCAATAGGTAATATTGACTCCACACCATGTACTAACTAGAAAGGGGAAAAACCAGTGGCAGTCTTGACCGAGGTTTGGTATGCCTAGAGTGCAGGATTCGTTGTTTTTCGTTCTCTCGAAAATATAAAGTGGCAATTGTGTCGAACGCGCCATCATAATTTGACCCAAATGTACCAGTGGCACTTGTCCAATGGCCTCAAATGTCTGGAATGATCTATCAAAGTCCAAAATATTTGAACAATCCAATATTATGCAATTGAATGTGGTTACTTTCTTGTATGGAGGGTCTCCAATATTATGCAATTGATTGATTCTCCAGTTGCAAATAAACCACATCCAATGTAGAAAAATCACCCTTAGAATAGGTCCATACAAGAGGACTCAAAAATGAGAAAAGGGAAAATATATCCACGTCTTTATCTCATTTAGAATTACCATATTCAAATTTAATGGTACTTTCATATTTGATGTGTTAACAATATATTTCTTCGAATGGAGGCATGCTCGGGCCTAGGCAGTGCACTGGACATAACATAACAAATGTTATATTGCTAGTCAATACGGTTGCAAAACCGATGGGATCATCGTTTCAATGGTGCTAGAAATTTATTTTCTTATGTTTATTGACGAGGCCAAAGGTATTCATTAAAAAAACAATAATGTTAATTTACATGGCAGGTAGGTCATAGTAGAGCGATATATAGTAAATCATTTATTGATTCCATGATACCAACATGGTTTCCCGGAAACTCATGAAACCTCTGTACAATAAAATTGTGGCCCCTACTATCAACTCACAATATTCATCATGAGTACAAGTCTCAGAGAAAATGTAGTCCAAGGAACAAATTGACTAATTCAAACTTGAAAGCCAAACCTCCATAATGTAGTGTGGCTAGTGTTAGTAAACTAGCGGAAATTAGGGTTTGCGAACAAGGACCAATCGAAGGAGTGAGAAAACAGGGGATACGTGAGAGAATACATGGGAGTGTAGATGGCATGGAGATGATAGGCCAATGCACAAAAGGACAGATTGGCAGAGGACGTTTTTGTAGAGGCAGAATGGTAGACTAACACAGATGGGCATAGAATAATGCAGGGCACAAAATAATGTAGAATGGCAAGTAGGAGATCATATGCATTTCACAAGAGAAACACTTAGCTATGGATAAATTTCATAGGCCTAAGAACTAAGCAGCTCTGATACCACTGTTGGACACTCAAAATAGGATAAGTGTGAGATGCATTTTATTAGAGATATGATACATGTATATATACCTTATTTTGACAATCGGATTTGTATTCCAATGTGGCCCTTGGACTCTCGACATCTGTTACAATCTTGACTCTTCATATTTCGTGAAGTTAGTAACCCAAAAGCATTATGTTTCCAACATAGAGGATTTGGGCTCCATAACTATGGAAAAATATAAGTCACCCCAAACCAAAGGCCTGTGAGATGATGCAATGGATTTTCAATTCACGTTGTGCAAGTTCTGGAGGATACATCCCTTAAGGGGATTTCTGGGTTGTTGGTGCATTTGATCCGTCAATGGGATTTCCATCAACGGGCTTTCTGTGTGGGTCTGGATCAGTGGTACCATCCCATTGAGGAGGATATTTACTTTATCACTGGGCTATCCAAGAGAGGGGAGGATTTTCCCCAGTTCCCATATTTCCTAGTAGGTGTTTCTACTGAGAGTCATCTCATGTACTCTCAACAATATGTTGGGTTTGAGGTACTATCCCCAACTGATTTTCAAGTTTCTGTTGGACAGGTGAAAATATCCTCTTTCAGTGTAGAGGATTTTAGATGCCTCTAACTCTCAGTGACTACCATATCCCATTTTACTAGTGATGGGCAGCGCATTAGATGACCTCTTTTGTATTATGTTGATTCGTTGGTATGGTGTACACAATGTATCATATGGTTTGCCATTTTTCGATGGAATTTTTCTATAGCGCTCGACAAATATCGGGTTATGATACATGGGAGGTCGAACTTCCCATTTTCCTCAGATTTATTTCTCTTTTTTTTTAGAGTTTTCCATAGACGAGACCAACTTTTTTCTGTTAGCCTCCTAGGCCAAGGACTCATATGAAAATGCACATGTGGGGGGAGATGATTCCCAAGAGGGGCCAGCCGGATTTTTCGACTAGGATTGCACCAGACACACTAGGGATACTAGGCAGTGCGGCGGATCACATGTTCATCATGGTGTCGCGTCCTTACGTGGGTTTGGATTGTCGAGGATGTCTGAACATCCTCTTCACAGCAGATGAGTCACCAGCGGATAAAGGTAATATTAGTGTTTTATTTAAAATAATATAGTTTCATTTTATTGTCTTACTTAATTAGAATAAAATTAATTATAACACGTTCTTTAACTTTTTTTATTAAATTCTTTAATGAATTAAATGTTTAATTATTGTTATGTACTATATATTTTTCAAATATTGGCACTTTCATTGGGGACGTGCCTCCTCCCCCAGCAGATGACGATGAGGAGATGATTCCCGAGGATGCGACAAGTCAAGGTCCTCGGGTGGAGATACCTGTCGACATGTGTCGTAGGCCCGATACCAGATTCAGGTTGGAGTTGGGTGACCAAATATCTACACTTTTGAATGAGGTGGGAGTCTGCGCTACCCTAACGTGAGACATCATGGCAGATCCTATGCTCTTAGAGATTTGGAGGGAGATGTCGTGTGATTTGATGCATCTTATGCTTCATATCTTCGAAGCTTCGAGACTATTAGCAACGAGAAGGGCTACTGATGACAGGCACAAATATTCTTCTAGTACGGCCCGTTCTTCCAACACCCCATCAATTGATGAGGGTGGTTGCGATCATCCTTTTCCACATCCTCCTCCTCTTCCTTCACCTCAGCCAGATCATGATGAAGGAACACATATTTATCATCCTCCTCCTTCACCTCACCTAGCTGAGCATGTCGGAGCTATTCCTCATCCTCCTCTTTCACCTCACCTAGATGAGTAGGCGATACCTATTCATCATCCATCATCTTCCACTACAGACCAGGCCTCCACTACTATTGTAGATATGCAGATTATTCCATCGGCTGGACCATATATGTTATAGAAGTATATATATATATATATATATATATATATATATATATATATATATATATATATATATATATATATAAGATCAATAGAAAAAAAAAAATGTGTGCGAATTTGTCAAAAAATATAAAAGGACCCTAGTCTAGCCCCAAAAAATGGTCACTGAGAGAAACTGGATTTTGTGATCCAAAATTTGACATACATAACAGTGTATCTAAAATCCCTTACCCAGAACAAGGTGGAATAAAACTAGCAAAATTTTCCCCTGATATATACCGAGTAAAAAAGTTTTTCAAATCAATAATGATTTTCATGCACACACAGAAGGTGCCCAAAAAAAATTTCTTATGCCCTTGCAATTGTGTCACTGTAGAAAATTGAACTGTTGTAAGTGTTGTACAAGTAGAGAAACATCCATGGTGAAGCATAAAGACTTTGAGAAAAACATAATCCCATAGAGTATTGTCTAAATAATGCTGATCAAACTAGAGAATGAGGTTTGATTATTCAATCATGTAGTTGGTAGAGTCCTCTATAAATGGTCGATGAAAAAAATCATTTGTGTCTTCCCCTTTTTTTCTATAATGTGCCATTGGCCTAGTGAGAGTAACAAACCTTCTTTGGACAGAGAATCTACTACCATGTTCCTGTCCCTATATACATGGGAGATAACCAAAGTATCAAATATGTCAATCAAATGATAAATATCCTCCAGAATAGGAATAAGGAAAACATTGTGACAAATTTGATGCTTTCTTTACCAATTAATGACGTTCATATAGTCACCAAAGATATGTGTGTGTTGAATTTCCTTTTATCTGGAAAATAGAAGTAAAATATTCAATGCCAATAGTTCGGCATAGTTGTTTTTCCCCTTGCCCATTCCCATTTTTAAATGAAATAAAAGGTTTTTTGATAAGTGAAGACCAACACACCCCCCGCAAATGGAGTTCTAAGAGGCTACATCAAAGAAATCCCAAGGTGCTTCTTTGGTTTGAGGAAAATGTGATAGGATTGATATACTTTGGGTTGCAATTACCTCTAGAATAAAGGATTTTCTTTGAATATTGTTGCATTATGTGCTAGCCAGATTCCCCAAATGATTAGGAGAGGAAGTGCTTTTAGTTCCTTATTTCTTGGATCACGAGACAAGTTTTTCCAAGCCAGTTCTAGAGTGTTTCTGGTCCATATGCATCTCTGCCTGAGGCTTGAGGAATTTCCGGTCCAAACTTTCTTAAAGAATGAATAGGAGATGAGTATATGGAAAGTGGATTCATTTGTATTTTTACGAAGTGAGCATCTACCTGATCCTTCTATCTGATGCCTACTCAGATTATCCCAGGTTGGGATTCTATTATTTAAAGCTTCCCACATGCAAATTTTGTCTTTTTTAGGACATTTCAACTTCCAAAGTCCCTTCCACCACCATCTTGGATTTTGTTGGATTGGATCTATATTCAAAGCTATGTATCCATATTTTGGAGTGTAGAAGCCTAGGGGGTCCTTTTTCCAGACTAGTTCATCTTTCCTGTCCAAGAGTCTGATGTGTCCTCTTCTGAGAGCTGAAATATAATTTCCAAATAAGTTTGCATAATCCCATTTAAACCTAGTGAGAAAGCACTTCTCCATCCTTTGTTCCATATAGTAGTTGAGATGGGGTCAGATAGATGAGATAGGAATAAGATACCCTACCTGTGGAGCTGATTGATTAGTTCTTCTGGAAGTATATGAGAATTCCCACTACCGGGCCAAGGATCGGATCCAATGCGAAGATGATTTCCTTTACCAACCCTCCATGCAATATTATCCCCTACCACTAAGAAGGAGGATATCATCACTTTCCAAATAATGGAGCAGTGATGTGCAGATTTGTTTGGTGATCTGATCCAATCTTCCACAGAATCTGGGAGGATGTATTTTTGTGTAACTACCTGTGTCCACATACTGTAAACTGAAATAAGATGCCAATAGACCTTTACCGCCAGGGCCTTGGAAAATAGAAAAATATTTTTGAGCCCCCAACCTCCCAATTATTTTGGCATCGCAATACGTTCCCATTTTATCCAAGGTTGAGTATACTTATCCCCTTATCCAGACCAAATAAACTGAGAACAAGTCCTTCTAATTTTTTCAAGCACCCCCTTTGGAATCCAAGACATTGACATCCAATATACTGGTATGGATTCCAAAACATATTTGGTCAAAGTGAGTCTGCTTTCTCTAAATAACCACCTAAAGCTCCAACCATTTAACCTTTTCTCCAATTTTGTCATCAACCATTTCCAGTCTTATTTTATGTATTTGTTCGGCTTCAACTAGAACCCCAAGTATTTTAGGCCTTCTAAAATGTCCTAAAATGTGAATGTAAATAGCCTCTAATAGACGACCACTTCCTATCTATCCATTTTAGATATAGTGATGGTATATTTTTGGGAGTTTATTTGCATCCCTATAGCTGAGCGGAAGAGGGTAAGGATTTTTGCTAGGATTTTTGCATCTCCTACCCTACCACTACAGAAACTGAGGACATCATCCATGAATAATAAATGTGTGATCCTCATCCCAGGTGCAATTTGAATTCCTTGAAAGTTCCCTACCCTTGCTACAATATAAATATCCTTACTCAATCCTTCAACTACCAGTAGAAAAAGGAGTGGGGATAATGGGAATCATTGACGCAGACCCCTTTCCAAAATAAAGAGCGGAGAAGTTTCCCCATTGATACGGACTGCAAATGAGACCGAAGAGATGCATGCCATCACCCATTTTATGAAAGGTAATTCAAATCTGAGATGTGTAAGGAGAAGTTGAATATAAGCCTAGTTCACTCTATCATATTCTTTTGAGAGATCAATCTTTAGAATTGACCCCTTTTCTCTTGTGTTCTTTAGGTTGTGTAGGCCCTCTTGAGATACCCCTATTGCCTCTTGAATCTGGATCCCTTCTAAAAACCCAAATTGTTCTTTGGAAATGGCCTCCGATAGAATGGGCTTCATCGGAAGAGCTATGATTTTGGCAATAATTTTGTAAATAAAATTACACAGAGATATTGGCATGAATTCATCAAAGGACTGAGGATTGTTTACCTTAGTAATGAGGGCTATAAATGTTGAATTGAAGGGACTGTGAATTCTACCATTTCTTCGAGTTTCCTCAATGATTTTTTGTAGATCAACATCGATTAAGTCAAAGAAACCCCTGTAGAATTCGATTGTCCATCCATCTGGACCAGGACTTTTATCCTTTTGGAAGCTAAGAAGTGTTTCTTTTAGCTCCACTTCAATGACTTCTACAAATAAATCTTTATTCCCTTATTCATCCCCGAAGATTGGAAAGTATAGTGCCAACTTTATAATCTGTGTTATGTTTACTCTCCTGTTCACTTTGAAAAAGGACTGAAAATGGATTTTACCCATGCTTGTGAGGCCTTTAAAGGAAGTGGTGGATCTTCCCTCCTGATCCTTTAAACTCCAAATTGTGTTGTTTTCTTTCCTCCCCTTGGAATAGGCTTGAAATAATTTTGTATTCTCATCTCCATTCTCCAGCCAAATAGATCTTCCTTTTAGCCTCCAAGTTTCTTCTTGAACCTCCAGCAAATGCCTACGCCTAGCCTTGAGCCTTTTCAGATTGTCTCGAGCCAATTTTGAGGTGAACCTAGAATCAGAATCTTGATGTATCATCTTTAGTTGTTCCTCTATACTTTGGATTTCTTGTTCCTCTTCTTTTTGTATTGTTTTTTTCCATAGGATAACCAACTTTTTTATTCTTTTGAGGTTTGCCGCAAATTGTATAGCCACTAGATTACCTTCTAAATCCCTTATGTCAATCCAATTAGACTTGAACAAATTCTGAAAACTCTCATGTTTCCCAAAAGGATTTTTTATCTGTATGAGGGAAATAAACATTGATTATTTTAATCTCCTTACCAATGCCTTCCGCTAGAAAATCACCCCCTAGATAGGAGTCAAAATCCCAAGAGTTTAAGAGTTTGATGAATCTAGCTCTCCAACCTATGACTAAACCTCCCAACCTACCCCTGGTATGCAATCCCATAAAAAACCAACCCAAGAGGAGGGAGTTAGAATATTGGTGGTCGTGACTTCGTTTATCAGAATTTCTTGAAAAAGAACCACATTAGGGTAGTGTAGAGTTACCAGCCTCTTTACTGTGCTTTTGTTTTTGGGACTCGCCAACCCCCTACAATTAAAGGTGAGGAGTTTCATGGGGGAACCCCTGGTAAGGATTTTTTTTCTTTAAGTACCCCTACTATTGAATTTTTCGGCCTGAAGCAATGTCAACCGATGCTCTGGATTGTGCCTTGGAGAGGTGAGAGTTTCTAACTCGTCCCTTTTTAGTTTTCAGGATCTCGGGATTTGGGCCCAGACCTCTGTAGTCTACAGTCGGAATGGAGATTGTTCTGTTACAGAGTTGGAAACAAATGGTTGAGTCCTCGGACCCATCAGAAGAAGAATCCTTAGATGACCAAGAAACTGTGGATCCAGGCAGTGAGTCCGAATGGAGAGAATACTTGGCTAAGGACAAAAAAGAAAATTTTGGGGGCTTAGGGAAAGGAGTTAGATCCGAAGTGTTTGGAAAATGGAGATTCTTAAGGGAGTGACTACAATCCACCATAAAAAAAAATTGAATGATTTAATTAATCCATTTAATGGAAAGGATATAGTAAGATGCATACCCAATAGGTTGTCAATCAAATACTGTGGAATTAACTCCGGTCATATCTCTGAACTCGCCACTTTCCTCGCGACTAGAAATAATTCAGATTCATCTCCTTCCTGTACTGCTGACCCATCAGCCACAAAAATCGAAGCCTCTACTGGAACACAAGACACAGTACCCACCGAAGCTGACCCCGAAGAGGGAGAGTTGACACCCAAATTCTCTTGACGCCCCCGACCAAATTTGTTCCCAACGAAAGTCTAATTATTCATGCACCCCCTCATGGAGGTCTTGCAATCCTTAAAAATATGCCCATACTCATAGCACCTCCTACATCAAAAAGGTGCCCCTTCGTAATCTAGTATTTGTACCCTAGTCCTTCCCAAATTTGTCAAGTTAAGGAATTCCTTAAGCCCTTCTCTAATATTTAGTAAAGCTAGGATCCTTGCCAATGACATCTCTCTGGATTCTAAGAATCCCATATCGGCAACCAAAACCTCCCCCAGGAAATTCCCAATTGCTTGCAATCATTTTTTTGTCCAAAGGTGTGGAGGGAAACCTGACAGTCAACCCCATATTAGGATGGAGTCCAGTCTCTCACTAGCAGCATCAAAGGTGGGCTTCCAAAGATTCATTAAGATCGATGAAGAATCTATAGACCAATTTTTTTGGAGAATGGTCGTAGCATGTATCTTCTCCGAAAAAATAATCATGAACCAACCTCTGGAGAGGTGACTGATTTTGGGTGGAGGGTTGTATGACGCACCCCAACTTGTCATGGCCCAGGCCTTAAGAGTCTTCTCACTGAATTGGAGGCCATATTCTTTCCCTACTATTTTTTTATCATCCATCTCTACCACCCCTGGCATAATTAGGTCATCCCCAAGGATGAAATTAGGGTTTTCCTTGGATGACCCAATACACTTATTCGGTGTTTCGTTTGCCTTGAATCTGGAGCTCCTGAAAGACCTTGGTCCCGATTTCCACTCACTGTATGAGGGTCGTAAGTTAGAGGAAATAAACCCTTCCACTTATTCCTTCGGTTTGTCCAAGAAGTAGCCTTGATCCGCAAAAGGGTAGTAGTAGTCTGGGACTGGACCCTGCTCCAATAAAAACTTATTTCCATTATCTAGTGTCAATTCTGCTAGAAATCCACCTAGAAAGACCTCAGAAAAACCCCTTTCCACCCCATATTTGGTGAGGGGAGCACAGTCACAGTGGGATTCGGGAAAAACCATGAGAAGTTAGTCATGGCTAAAGAAGGGGAGAACCCATACTGAATGGGGAAAAAGGTTCCTTCGAAGATCAGAGGAGTCAAACCGCACCAGAAAACTGAGAAAGAAGGAGGATTTTTGTTTGAAAAACCTCTGGAATTCAAAACCACTCGAGGTCCATCTTCTCCCCCTAGCCAAGAAAGAGCTTCATGTTCAGGCCCAGAGTAAAAACCGAAAACCCCAAAAAATTGCGAAAAGAAATCGTCGCAAGCTTCCGATGGATTCTCCCCCGCCAGCTGTACTGGGAGAGATTAAGTGGGGTTTCCATCTTTCCCCATCCAGGGTAACCAAATCTAGCAAGTAACCCACCACATCATCATAGATTTCCATTAGGGATATTCCAAGCCTCTACAGATTTAAGTGGTTAACTCCTTCCCCCCCTGACAACTAGAAAACACGACTACAATGAACCCTTCAGTCATCAAAAAGAGAGAATATCATACTGAAAAGGCACAGACCTGGGACCCAAAAACTATGGTCATACCTGGCAGCTCATATGACCGCAGGGGCTGTAGGGAAATTTGCAAGCCTCAACATTTTTTCCCTCTATTTTTCCTTCATCACTACATATGAATAAATATTATTTTCCATTGTACTAATTACTCTTTTTGAATAGAATCTTCTACACTAAAAATTGTTATTATAAAAAAGTTATGATCTCCAATGATAAGCATTATATTGCCTTTAAAATTTTATGGATGCAAATCTTCCTATTGTTATGTTTGTCATTATTTCGTAAGCTGATTGCTCTCAAATTTTAAAATATTACTTCATTAATTGTGGGTTTACTCAACATTTGGGGCATAATTTTATAAATATTTTCAAAAGAAATGATAAAAGTATGTAAACTAACAAAAACTACTTTAGTTAAAAACCAAATTATCACAAAATCATGTTATAAATTTAATTTTTTAATTATAAACCACTATATATATATATATATATATATATATATATATATATATATATATATATATATATATATATATATATATATATATATATATATGTTGGGGGAATCGGAAACTCGCGGTTCTAGTACTCGCGTGACACGTGATCAATACCCGTCCGCTACCCATATACCCCCAGGTGCACCACACATCCCGCAAGCATGGAACACAGATAAAGCAAGGTGAGAATCGAACTTGAGACCTCCTTTACACAATTCCTTCCATTTACACGACACATGCCAATCGATCTACACCCCTACGGGCAAACCACATTTTTTGTTAATATTACTTTAAATCTACAAAATAAATGAATATAAAGTCAATTTTTGAATCATCATGTTAACATATCCTCAAAAATGTTGTACCGTTAAACATGCATATCAACCATATCATTACATCTAATTATATCAACATAAAAAGTAGAATTTCATATCCCATTAAAAGTTCAACTCGACATTTAACATTTTTCAAGATTTCACCTTCTTTGAAACACCAAGAGGGACCAGCGTCTCCTCTAATTTTTTGTCTTGGCCAATGTTTCTTTTTAGTTTTTGAAGAAATAAGATCTCTCCTCACAGCCAATGTGTCACTTTCTTTCGATGATATGTGCCTCCATAAAGAAGATGAAACATTTTTAAATATATGCATGGGATCTAGTAAGTGGGCAATATTAAGATGCTCCCAATAGAGGAGCTCATAAAAGATAGATTTTATTTTCATCCCAATGGGAAATTTCTCAACATAGGTGTTGAAGAATTTTAGATCAACGAACATAGGCTCCCCATTTGAATCAAACATTTATGTAATCTCCTTCTCCTTCTCTCTCTTATATGCTCTAAGCCATTATGTCGGTGTCATTATTGCAGGCCTTGAGGTTCTCTCTTTTTTACCATTGAAAGTGAATGTTTCTCTTCTATAAGGGTGTTCTTCTGGGAGGAATACCCTCGAGAAGTCGTACACTAGCTTTCGTAGGTGGTTGGACCACTTAGCCTTCAGAGAAGGTCCACAAAATTTACATCCATGATAGCCTTAAGTTACAAGACCTACGAAATTGTTGTATACCTAACATGTTTTCATTTAAGAATAGAATGCCAATCACATCGAATTAAATATGAAAATAAATATTGTTATGTATATAAACAAATCAATAAACATGTTAATTTCTAGAGAAAACTCCTAATCCTGCATAATTATGTGTGGTGTAAGCATATATGCCATACAAAGTAAAAGTCCTATATGTTGTGATGGGTCTTGATACATCGTATATATGTATCCCTTCCCATAATTCCTTCAATTCATCTACCAATGGTTGTAGGTATACATCCATATTCTTCACTTGTCCTCTACAAGGGAATATAAGATCCAACATAAGATATTCATTCTTCACGAACAACCATGGGAGGATATTTTTATTGATCATTATTGCATGCCAAACATAATAGTTAGTGTTTTGGAGGGAATATGGGTTCATGCCATCCATTGTTATTCTGAGTCGTAGACTTCGTACTTCATCCTTGAACTTTTTGGCCATGTATTCTCTATATGCTTCATGGCTAAATATTGAATCTATTGGGATTCGCATAAATACCAACTCACTTTTGTGTGAGGCATGTCATCCCTACAACATAACTAATTATTTGCAACGAAATATCTTTTGAATCCTTGGGATTATAGGCATGTGTCTCAATATCTTATGATGAGGACCATGTGATTTACCATTTTTACTTGATTTATGGTACTTGTCATGCCCACATTTCGAACTTATCTCTTTGTCTACATATTCTCCTCTATATAGAATACAATCATTTAGACATGCATGATATGATATATACTCAACACCCAACTTTTTCAACAATTGCTTTGCCTCTTCGCAACTACCGAGAAAACAATTATTACTAGGAAGAACCTTATCTTTGAATATCATGCAGTTAGTGGGCAATAGAATTAATGTACAAGGTCATTTAACGTTTATAAAAGAAACCATTTCTAATGTTGATTGTGTAACAATATTTCGCAAATTTAATATAAGGCAATTGTTTGTCAATTAACTCAATATTGCCTAGAAACATGTGTTTGACATGCCAAACTTTGATTTCACATTGTACAGTAACATTGTTGTCCAAAGTTGGGTAGACTTTGACTGGGCACTAGGTCCAAAGAGAGGGGTGGTGGAAGCAAATTTTAGGATTTCAAAAATGGTATAATTGATATGAGAATCATCCCCTAGCATATCATTCTGGAATGTGTCCAACAACATTGTCTCCATGGTAGTTGTATCTCGTAAGTAATCATCCATAACAACCTCTTTTTGATTGTCTCCATTGCCAACTTATGAAGAACTACTATTGTTGTAGTCATTCGTAATTCGTGAATCTGGATGTAGTGGGAATTGAATAGGTGGTTGATTCAACCATTCTTGGTACACTTCCTCTCTAAGTTGTTCTCTCATTGAAGCCTTCTCTCGGGTTGACATTGTTGTGGGGTGCAACAAAATATGGTAGGTAGGTCGCTCATCATTAGAAGAATCATAATTTCAAAAATATTGAGCATTAGTACATTGATGATGTAACAACCCAATTTGATTAATTATTTATCATAGTTTTAATTTAAATTTGGTTAATTATTAAAATAAATTAAATGAGTCTTTTATTATTTTTTTATTAAAAGGTAGGTGAAGTAGTTAATGAAGGGATAAGGTTGTTGGGGGGTTAATGAGGGGGATAATGTAGTTGGGGAATTGCAGGATAAGGGAGGATAAGGAAGAGAGGAGGGGACTTGGAGAGGCGGTCTCATTTTGGATGAAAATTTTTCTGCAATATTTGAAGGAGGAAAATTGGGAGAACAGATCATTTTGGAAACTCTCACAGGGCATTGTTGTTGTTGGGAACTTTGGGCTCAGAGGCCAGGAAACCGCAAGGATTCCTGGAGCTAGGGAATCGGAGAGGTTGTTTCTATTTGGCTCAAAGGTTAATATTCAGTTTGGGCAGTTGGGCGGGACCCTCAACAACCAGGAAAGGGGCTAAATCAACTAATCTACAGGTTGAGGTAGATACTTTATGCATTTTACTAGTGATATGTTGTTAATATATTGTTGTTGATTATTATGTTGTTATTGTGATGTTAGTATGATGTTGTTATTATCTTTTTGTTGATCATCATGTTGTTGTTGATTATTATGCTAGTATAAAGAAAATCATGAAAGGAAAACAATGAACTAAATTGAATTTAAGGTCTTACAGATGATATTACTAAGAACAATGCAATAATTTGTTTTTTCAAATTACATTATACCAAACAATTATTACCATCGTCGACCAAGGATTGCAAATGGAAGATGGAATATCACAATTGGCAGGGTAAAGCAGTTGTCCATTTTCATATACCAACTGCTTGTGGTATGTTTCTCCCAATAAGACCTTCATGCGTTTTTGAACTGGTACTAGAATATTTCTGCATCTGAACTTGATTTTGAATCAGGATCCTGAAAATTTGGATACACTTTTATTCAGATTGACATAGATAAACAAATTCAATGAGATAATTGAAACATAAATAATAAGTTAAACTTACTAGAGATGGAAAGAGAGAACTCCACAATGGACTTTGAACAATATGGAATGGGCTGGAATTTGAAGAATTAGCCATTTGGTCATATAATAAGGTTTTCTCCCTCATTTTAGAAAAATTAGTTATAAATTTTCCTGTACATATATAAAATAAATTTCGAGGACCATACCACAATATGAGTTTCAATATAGTTTTGAAACCATTTTTTAAGAATAAGGTGACATAAAATGTAAAACGTATACCGAAGTATTTCAAGTCACGTGAATTCATCCTAAAAGATAATTTGAGATGAATATACTATTTTATGCACAAATAAAAGTTCAAATAAATTTAAAAGCATCCTAGTGTGCTTATAAACCACAAACGCACTGGTGCGTTGAATAATCAACCACACTGTGTTTCAAGATTTTGTTAATAGAAAACAATTATATGTTGTCGGTGCATCAAATAATATGGACGCAATGGTGTGCAATCTAATATGGTCGCACTAGTGGGTCTTACATAAACACATCGTCATGATGAAAAAAGTTTAAAAAAAAAACACAATTTTTTTAAACAATTAAAAAAAGAGGGAATCGAATTTCATAAAGTCATTTAAATACTAAAAATTTATTCACTATTTCATTATTTTGAAAAAATTTGTAGGGGAGAGACATACAGAGGAACACTATGGAGGAGAAAAATACTTTGGAACCACAGTGTTATTTAGAATATGATAATTTGAAGGGTATGGCGATTCACTCTAAACCCTTGTCAAAAAAAATATATATATTAAGAAGGTATTCAATATTTTCATTATTTTTCTAAAATTTACAGGAGACAAATTTGGATGAGAGACATGTCGGGGAGCATTGTGGAGTAGAAGAATACTTTGGAACAACAGAAATATTCAGAAAATCGAGATTTGAAGGATATGTTGATTCACTCAAAACCATATATTCAAAAACAATTAAAAAAATAATACTTACCTTAAACCCTTGTTTTTTTTTTGCTTACGTGAATGAAAAATTTCACCCTAGGGTTTAACTCCCTCTATCACTTCAGAATTAGGGATTTTTGTTTTAGGTATTTTAGATCTAATGTGTTTTTTTTTTCTATATATAAGTGTTTGATATGTGATGTAAAGGGACCACTTATTGCATCGGATCCCAAACGCAGTCGGCCCTCTGCCTTTTTTTTTATTTTTTTTAAACGGTTTCTGATTTGACATTTTTTTATAAAACGTTTTCCGATTTTTCACATAGCCCACTATCTTCACATTAATTCAAAGCAAGTCATGTACACAACCATTTTCATATGTTTCAATATTAACAAATGCGCCAACCTTTTAAAACCAATGTAATATATGTCAACCATTACTAGGGAGACGATGTCCCAATTCTCAAATATTAACTTAAAACAATGGTGCATAAACCTCTTAACATGAAATCAAATAAACATAACACCACTATCATATATAACTTGAATCTTGGGGTTTATATGTTCCTTCAAACTGAGTGCAGCGTAATAGAACTTGTGAGGACCATCAAAACAATATCATTACATGAGCAAGAAAAATGAGTCATCATTCCTTCATATTCAAAGGCAATAAACTAAAGAACTCATTTCACAACCAAATCATGAGTAAGAAAAATGAGTCATCATTCCTTCATATTCACACACTAGGTCTCACCTATATAGTATCTTATTAATTATACATAAATAATAAGGCATTGCAACCAATTTGCATGCAGGTACCCTATGTTGTGCTTTTGGGCGTCAACAAGATGTATGTATATTCATTTATTTTTTTAATATGTATAGAGAGTTTAATTATCTAATGAAATATTAATTTTCAATTGTTTTGTTATTGCAAAAAAGAAAAGAAAATGAAACCCATTTATCACATAAGATGAGATGACAAGGCAGAAAGGGGTTGGTCACATAGTTTACGAGTACTTAATGAGTTTTCCTTGCTTAAGATTTCATAATTGTTCTGATGTATATATTTAATTGATTTATAATCGTCCATGAATGTTTTCTAATAGACATTAACATACGAAGAATATCCATCTGAACATTTGATTGGCAATGGATTATGTATGGGTTGTGAGTATATGTTGGAGTGTCAAGGTTTAATTAAACAATTTGTAAATAGTTATGTTCTCCTTCCCTTATTTCATAATGAATCGAACAAAAAGAATCCTTTAATTATATATGTGTTTTTTCATGCATATAAAACTTGCAAGAAACAATGTGGGGAGTGGAACCAATAGAAGATATCTTGAAAGACATCATGAGGAATGGATTTGAAAGAATGTGTATTGTTTATGAACTAATCGTTCCTATGGTACTTTCTGTTTTGACACAATTATGTACATTATAATACAAATCAATCTATGTTCAGTACATTTTATTTCTATGTTTGTAGGTGGAACATGAAGAGATGCAATGCCAAACTCAATTCAATCAACAAAATATTCCAAATAACCTAAGTACAAGACACCGTGAAAGTGGTGTCCATATGAGGCATGCAAGAAACTCAAGTAACAACAATGGCTTGAGTGATGAATTTTTATCATTGAAATTGAATGTTACAAGTTGTATATTTTGGAATGTTGGTTTGTGAAAATCAGACATGTTTAATGTTGGCATATTGTCTCAACTAGATGATGACATGTCGATGATAACTATAACAATTATTTATTGACATTTTGAATATTGTGGACCTTTATGTAGTCTCGTTTTGTATTAAGAAAGTTTTTGTATGTGTACATAATAAAATAAATTTCTTATTCTATTGCATTGTCCACTATTTTAAAATGTTAAGTTATTAATTGAATATATGGACATGGCATTGGTACATGTCCAAACACGTGGCATTGCACGTAGCATCACTGACGTGGGATTCCTCTGATGTGGAATTCATATAACTGGACATGTGACATTGATGAGGTTTCTATCATGGCGCTGACATGGCTAATCTGGCCTACCAAATATCAGACCCCAATCTTTGATCTTAACCATTGATCTCAGGAGATGAACAATTAAGATTTATCATGTTATGGGTCCACAGTTCTCTATGCCAAAATTTAACACATTTCACATGATTCCATGACTCATCCACTCACATTCGAATTACATAAAAGTGTTTTTTCAATATAAACCTTTCAAAATCGTGTTTCCTTGTGAATGTGGGATATATCGTTATTGTCATTTCTCTTGTCTGGTTAACTCGGGCCTTTCTTACTAAGTTTTTTGTTTCTCTGTCCTTCCACGCGGTTGTCTTGTCCAGCCTATTCATGTTATGCAGTCTTCTCGCCATGGGGTTTTCTTCGTTTGGCTTCCAATTTCACCATATTTTCATAACCCAAATTCTCAGGGGTTGATTTTTTGCAATCGTTTTGTCTTCATACAAAACCTCATTACGGCACAAAACATTCTCTTCTTCTTCTGTCTCATTTGGTTAAGATATTCACAGTCCCCTGTCTTTGGTATAAATGACATTCATGACTGTTATCGTCCTTTCTACCTTTAATATTGATGAAAACACAATTTCAAACAATAACAATAAAGACAACGATGATATTATTGTTGAAGGAAGTGGTGCACTTACCATTTTTAAGAGCGCCTGTGCATAAATATGTATAAAATTGCACCGATGTGTAAATATGTATAAACTACATCATTTATTTAAAATGAATACAATGCAGTGATATGCAATTGTAGTGCTAAATTTTTCCACATTGTGAGTATGCAAATGTAGCTTCTTGCTTTTTCGACAAAATGTTAATTAATCATTGGAAAATCAAAAAAAAATTGGAATAATATTGATCTTTATATTTTTTATTATTACATTTGGATGTAATCATTATATTAATGTGCAATATCCTTTAAATAATATGCCAACTGATTACACTTTTGTTCATTATAACAATTTATATCATCCATATATTTAATCAACAACTTAACATTTTAAAATAATGGACAATGCAATAGAATAAGAAATTTATTTTATTATGTACAAATAAGAAACCTTTCTTTCTACAAAATGGGACTACATAAAGGTCCACAATATTCAAAATGTCAATAAATAATTGTTATAGTTATCAACGACATGTTATCATCTAGCTGAGACAATATGATAACACTAAACAACATGTCTGATTTTCACAAACAAACATTCAAAAATATACAACTTGTAACATTCAATTTCAATGATCAAGATTCATCACTCAAGCCATTGTTGTTACTTGAGTTGATTGCATGCCTCATATGGACATCGCTTTCATGGTGTCTTATACTTAGGTTATTTGGAATACTTTGTTGATTGGATTGAGTTTATCATTTCACCTCTTCATGTTCCACCTACAAACATAGAAATAAAATGTACTGGACATAGATTGATTTGTAGTATAATGTACATAATTGTGTAAAAAAAGAGAGTACCATAGCAACAATTAGTTCATAAACAATACAGATTATTTCAAATCCATTCCTCATAATGTCTCTAAAGATAGTTTCTATTGGTTCCACTCCCTCCATTGTTTTTTGCAAGTTTTATATGCATGAAAAAACACATATATAATTAAAGGTTTATTTTTGTTCCATTAATTATAAAATAAGGGAAGGAGAAAAACATAACTACTTACAAATTGTTTAATTAAACCTTGACACTCCAACATATACTCACAAATCATACATAATTCAATGTCAATCAAATATTCAAATGGATCTTCTTCGTATGTTAATGTCTATTAGAAAACATCCATGGACGATTATAAATAAATTAAAATATATACATCAGAACAATTATGAAAGATTAAGAAAGGAAAACTCATTAAGTACTCATAAACTTTGTGACCAACCCCTTTTCTGCCTTTTCATCTCTTCATATGTGCTAAATGTTGATGTTTGGTAGTTTCAAGAGGATCTTTCCCTCCTAGATGACCTTTCTTAGATGCGGAGAAGATTCTGGAAGCAAGAAATCCATTGAACAAATATTGAACTACCCTAGAAGAGAAGTCGGCCCAGAAGAATAAAGTAATAATGAAAAGACACCTATCCAGAGAAGAAGTCAACCCAGTCTAGTGGCTAGGAATACTATAAATAGAGAACTTCTTGGCTCATTTATTCACTCACTCACACTCTCCCAGCTACACAGAAGCAAGGCACAAGTTTGGAGGAGGTGACACAGTAGCCACATCTGCACAGTTTATTATTTCTTAGTCTTTTGGTATCTCTCTCTTGTGCGCTACTCCTTGAGGAGGTGTGCTACCTTTGTATGGTGTTGTTGTTATAGCTAGGGTGGTATTTCTGGTTAAGCTAGCACTTGTGCTAGGTTTTATCTGATTGGACTTGCTATGAATGAAATCTATCTAAGAAAGGTTGTTGGGGTTTTCCCACGGTAAATCTCTTGTGATATTTTTTGTCTCTGTTTCTATTTCTCAATATATGATATATATGTTAATGGTAATGAAGTAAAATAACACTAGTAACACTAATGCTCTATAAATAAGGAAAATCCAACATGGTTTCATAGTTGGTTACCTTTAGAACAGTTTAACCAATGGAAGAAAGATCACTACAATGACACCTTGCAACACCTTGCAGCTACAATACCTTGTCAAGCTCATTGAGCACTTTCCCAAGGACGTTAGGGATAATTCTTGTAAAAAGTAGTGCACCCTACCCTAGTGCAGCCCCTAAAAACCTAAACGTATAATTTGGTGAAGTTTGAAGAATTGAGTTTTTTCAAGGGCTAGGGATTCTACCAACAAACAATGTCTAGCGGTATGAGAGTAGAAGACAGATTGGATGGAGTAGATAAATTCAGATCCTGAAAGAACAGAGTTCTCATAATTATAGAAGAGAATGATCTATTATATCATGTAAAGAAAGATCTTCCAGAACGTGAAGATGAAGAATCAAAAGCGAATTTCAAGAAGAATGAAGTCAAGGGCAAGAGTATATTGACATATTCAATCAAGGATCACTTGATACCCAATGTATCAGAATTGAAGACACTGAAAGAGATGTTTGATGCCCTAACCAGACCTTATGAAAGTAAGAATCCAAGTCAAAAGATTACTTTGAGGCATCAACTCATAAACGTGACAATTAACAAGTCAGAAACAATGGTAAACTATTTTATGAAGATCTCACAGATCAAGGATCAGTTGGAAGCTATTGGATATCCAGTAGAAGACATTGAACTTTTGACCACCACAATCAATGGATTCCCTCCCTCATGGGACCCATTTGTCCAAGGAAGTTTTGCAAGAAGGAGATTTCCCAAGTTTGACAAGTTATGGTCAGATTGCACTCAAGAGGAATCCAGGTTGATATCCAAGACACAAAATACCAATGAGGATGAAAATCGAGAACTTTTTTCCCAAGTGAAGAAGAGAAATAAAAGGTAAGAAGGCAGCCTAAAGAAGTCTAAGAGACCTCATTACAAGAAGGATGTGTCAGAGTTTAGATGCTATAGTTTCCATAAGCTGGGACATTATGCATTTCAATGTCCATATAGAAATGAAAAGGAGAAGAAGAAACACCATGCACATGTAGCAGATGTCGAAGAGCACTCAAAGGCATCAAAGGATGAAGAATTTGTCTTTTATAAAATGGTGTTTCCATATGAATGATAGAAGGAAACTCAAGAAGGAAAACAACACTAGACTCCATGTTTGCATATCAGGTTTCATTTATATTGTTGTTGCTTAAGAAAGTATTGTACATAGGATAACAATCTTTACAACTTTATTATTTGTTATTTCTATCAAATGTTTAGGTACACCTGAATATTTTCAGTATGATTATCATTAAGAAAATGCTCATTGTAAATGATATACTTATCTCCAATATGACATTGATCTCCTCTGGGAGATGTTCTTGATTACTAACCATTCCATGGAGGTTACAATGAAATTTGTGTTCTTGTCTCTTGTTCTAGGCAGGTCACATGTGATAGCTCTGAGAAGGAACTATGATGATGGTTTCAAGAAGCAGCTATTTTGATAGTCTCTAGCTGAGACATAGAACTATGTACATGAACGTACACACCCATGTGAAGAAGAAGACAAAGAAGAGTATCTCTTTATGGAGATTGAATGTGATGAGCAGAAGGCTCCAAAGATGATTGTACAGTTAATTTGACCACTCTTCAGGTCATCAGGAAGAGTCAGTAGTGCCAGAAGGGCCTACCTAGAAATGATGCAGTAAACAAGCATGTTCTCATATAGAGACATGGAATTAAATAGCCATAGTATGAAGAGAATAAGATGACTCCACCAATGGCAAGGCACGTGGCCACACCAAGTACTATCTTGGAAGGAGTTGGATTTCAGAGAGAGTCAACCCTTAGAATCTAGTAGGGAGGAGAAACCTCCCAGCATAGTTCATAGGAGGTCAGACTTCATAAGAATTCAACAGATGCAGCAGAAGCAGGTGGCTCTGGAGATAGTATAGACTCAGAGGGAGAATGTAGATTCAGAGTGATCTTGATCTCAGATAGATTTAGTGTCTTAGAGACTTTCATTCATAAAGTATTCCTTCTCAAATTCAAATAGGAGAGAGAGACATCTTCCAGGACTGACATACATGTGCCATGAGTTGAGGAGGCTAGATCGAAGCTTCAGAGGATTCTAGGAGATGTGAGATATCTTGGGAGGATTCCCTTGTCTCGATAGACCTTGTTGCAGTGAAAGAGGAGGCATCTAGTCAAAAGGAATGGGATATAGATTTTGCCTCAATTCCAGAAACCACACATGTTTTCCAGCTATGTGGCATTGATGAGAAACATCATTGATTCAGAGCCTTCCACCATTAAATAAGCTGATGAGAAGTAGGAATGGAAGGATACCAAGATGGAGGAGTATCAGTACATCATGAAGAATGATGTGTGAGAGGTGGTTCTGAGACCAAAAGGGAAGTTAGTAGTGACTTCCAAATTGATCTACAAGATCAAGCATGGTGCAGATGGTAGCATAAATATGTACAAATCTTGATTTTTGGCCTGAGGATTCTGCCAGCAAGAGGGAGAAGATTATGATGAAACAATACACTTGCTCGGGTAGCTAGAAGAAGTGTACATAGAGAAACCACAAGATACATGAAAAGGAGTCTCATGTATGCGGATTGAAGAAGGCTTTGTACGGGCCTAAGCAGGCACCCAGGGCATGATATGCCAGATCAAACAATTATTTGATGGTTGCCCATTGATCCTAAATGTGGATGACCTGTTTCTAATAGGAGATGAGAATATCATAGTTGGGTGCAAGAGAGAACTCACTTCAGATTTCAAGATGAAGGATCTAGGTCTGATGCATTATTTCTTGGGATTGGAAGTGTGGCAGAAATTAGATGAGATTTTCCTTAGCCAAGGGAAATATATTGTTGAGATCCTGAAGAAATTTGGGATGATGGAATGACAGTCCATGACCACACATATGACAATAAATATGAATATCTTGAGTGACAAATCTTCATATTTTGTGGATCCCACGATGTACAAACAGTCAATTGCATCCTTAATGTACTTGGTTAACACCGGGCAAGACATATGCTTTACAATGAATACCTTGAATCACCACATGGTTGAATCTAGACAGCTACATTGGATGGAAGCAAAGTATATGTTGAGGTACCTTCATGGTATGATTGGATATGGATTGAGATATGTCTCAAGTGGAGATGTGAAGTTGCATGGATATACAAATTCTGACTGGGCAGGGAGTGTAGTGGATCGTAAGAGTACTTCTGAATGTTGTTTTTTAGTCTAGGATAAGGCATGGTCTAATAGTTGAGAAGGAAGTATACATTAGTGGCACTCAGTGCATTAGAAGTAGAGTATATCACAACAAGCATGGCAATTCGTGAAGCAGTGTGGCTCCGAAAGTTGCTAGTTAGGATATTTGATCTAGAATTGGAGCCAACTTTGATACATTGTGACAATCAGAGTTGCGTGAAGCTTACCGAGAATCTTGTATTCCATGACATGTCTAAGAATATAGAGATACAATATCATTACATCCGAGACATGGTGTAGAGAGGAGTTGTGGATCTCTAATACATATCAACGGACGAGCAAATAACGAACATTCTTAGCAAGTCCTTGTCAAGAGTGAAGTATGAGTACTTCAAGGACAAGCCTGGAGTGTTGTTGAATGTCCACCCTCTTTGAGAGGGAGGTGTATTGTTTCTTCTCCTGCCGGCTAACCCCTCTGGACAAGGGTTCCCTGGATCAATCATGTGAGGTGACTGAGGGGGTAATTCATTGTCGAACTTGCTGAGAGAAGAAACATCACATGCATAACCGTAAGACTATGGCAGAGGCTGTGTGACTCCAGACAATAGTTGTGTGCTACTTCAGTGGATGTGTTCCACTGGCAGAGGTTGTGTGACTCCAGACAACAGTTGTGTGCTACTTCATTGGATGTTTTCCATTGGTGGATGTTGTGTGACCCTGGATAGTGTTTGTGTGCTAATTTGGTGGATGTGTTCCACTAGTAGAGGATGTGTGACTCCGGACAATAGTTGTGTGCTACTTTGGTGGATGTGTTCCACTGGAGAAGGATGTGTGACTCCGGACAATAGTTGTGTGCTACTTCGGTGGTTCTGTACCACTGGTGGAGATTGTGTGTCTCTGGACAGTAGTTGTGTGCTACTATGGTGGATGTGTTCCACTCGCAAAGTTTGTGTGACTCCGGATAGTAGTTGTGTGCTATTTTGGTGGTTGTGTATCACTAGCGGAGATTGCGTGTCTCTGGACAGTAGTTGTGTGCTACTACGGTGGATGTTTTCCACTGGGGGAGGTTGTGTGACTCCAGACAAGAGTTGTGTGCTACTTCATTGGTTGTGTATCACTGGTGGAGATTGTGTGTCTCTGGACAGTAATTGTGTGCTACTAGAGTGGATGTGTTCCACTAGCAGTGGATGTGTGTCACTGGACATTAGTTATGTACTACTTGGAAGTAGTTTTGATCTATTGGATGACATTATAGTAGTTGTGTGATACTATTTTATTTTCATAGATATTACCATATCACCTGATGTAGCTGTGTATGCTATCGCTTGATCGCAGAGACTATGCCTGATGATTCGAGATACCGAAGGAATTGTAGCAGCTTTGTTCCTGCTAGTATATTGCAGTTAGTGGAATACCAAATGAAGACATCATGAAATATGCCTCCCTAGCTAAGAGGAAGTGTTGATGTTTTGGTAGCTCTGAGAGGATTTTTCCCTCCTAGATGACCTTTCTTAAATGTGGAGAATATTCTGGAAGCAAGAGATCCATTAAACATATATTGAAATGCCCTAGAAGAGAAGTCGACCCGGAAGAATAAAGTAATAATGAAAAGACACTTGTTCAGAGAACAATTCAACCCAATCTAGTGGCCAGGAAGAATATAAATAGAGGATGTCTTGGCTCATTTGTCCACTCATTCACACTCTCCCAGATACATAGAAGCAAGGCGCAAGTTTGGAGGAGGTGATGCAGTAGTCGCAACTGTACAGTGTGTTTAGAATATACATACACATTGTTGTGGTAAATATGAATTAAACACCCCAGTTTCTTATAAAAAACTTTCAAAAAAACATTTGAAGTTAGAATGTTATTCATAAATTCAAGGTAAAGGGGATAGATTACTATAAATTTAGGCATGTATGTCACTATAGGGGTCATTTTTTAGAATGTTTGAGGTGATGATGACGAATGAGGAAAATTTTCATTTATGAGATATGCAAGTATATGATAATGAATGAGTAATGTGTGGGATCATGTAGGGTTATGATGACTAGGGAGAAATGTGGGAAGGAAAACACCTTTAATATAATAATAAGTATTCAAATTTGCATTATAATGACACATGATATGGTGAACTCACAAATTCTATAGATTAGAAACTCATAACTAATATATATTCGAATTTTTAGAGACCACACATACTTTAGACTCAAGTATTTGCATAAAAAACACATATAAGAAAATTCATAGAAACACTCAAGACTTGCATAGTGTGAATTTAAAATCCATTGCATCATCTCACAGGCATTTGGATTGGGGTGGCTCATATTTTTCCAAAGTCATGGAGCCCAAATCCTCTGTGTTGGAAACATAATCCTTTTGGGTTACTAACTTCACGCAATTTGAAGAGTCAAGATTTTTACAGACATCAAAAGTCCAAGGGACACATTGGCATGCAAATCCAATTTTCAACATAAGGTATAAAATACATGTATCATAACTCTAATAAAATCCATGTATCATAACTCTAATAAAATGAATCTCATGTTTATCTTATTTTGAGTGCCCAACAGTGGTATCAGAGCCATTAAGTTCATAGGCCTATGACAATTATCCATAGCTAAGTGTTTCTCTTGTGAAATGCATCTGTCCTCCTACTTGCCAGTTTGCACTATTTTGTGCCATGCATTATTATGTGCCCATCTATGTCAATCAGTCATTCTGCCTCAGCGAAAAAATCATTTATCAATATGTCCCTTTGTGTGTTTGCCTACCATCTCCATTCCATCTACACTCCCATGTTTGTTCTCACGTAATGAATATCTTCTCACTCCTTTGAATGGTCCTTCCTCGCAAACCCTAATTTATGTGAGTTTACAAACATTATCCTTTTCCATTGGGTTCCCCCACAGTGAATGTTTTGTCACTCAACCTAAAATCAATACCATAGGAAAATTGCTTGTTGTTTGCATAACCCATCATGTTAACATCTTCTCCAGGTCTTGTTATATCATATGAACCCATTCCTATCAAGTAATTGGGCCCTGAGAAGCACCCCTAGGGAAAGAATCCCATCAGCATAAGAGTACACAAAATATGGATGTGAGGTTGTGTATCGACCCCATCACAACAATTATGCTCGCTTAGTGGGTGTGATCCAGTTTCAAGGATTCATGCACATACAAATTAAGAAGCATCATGTGTGATTATTTCTCTTCAAATCTTTGTGAATATGTTGAAATGTGATTGGTTGCTCACAATTGAAAAGATCGAGGGAGGATGATTATTCTAACTGAGTGAGTAAGATATAAAGCTATATTTAGAAGAGATAAAATACAAATTTGAATTTTTGGAAATACTTTTGGCAGTGAGGCACATACTTTACCTACTCTTTACAAAGGTCAAGATTTTGAATTCAATATGTTTGGGTAAAGAAATCAGGCTTTAGGAATGACAATTATGACCTCCATCTTTGTGATTTTGAACCAATGAATTTTAGATTTTAACCTTGTACAATATTTACTGCAAACAGATTTTCAGTAAAAGAACATAAAAGATACAATGGAAAATACAAACATTACACAGAGATTTTCCCCTTGGAAACCCAAACCGGGAAAACCAGCATATTCTTTATTCATTCATAGTGATACATTGTTTACAATAAAATATACATATAGGAGCCAACGACATCCAAAACCCTAACCCAATGACCTGGATTAGTCAAAAACCCTAATTCCTTAACTGGAAATAGAAAACCATCATCAAAAACCATGTGCTGAAAAACCACCCAACAATGGACATGAAAAATCGAGGCAACATAAAAAATGAGGAAAAAATGTGTCAAGTTTCTCAAGGAAAATAATATAACACATACCCAACATTCTCCCACTTGTTGTTTTATTTTCATATAGGGGGTTACAAGGTTACATAGTCAACAATCCAGAGAAACAATGCCCATGGATCCTCTACACCAAGAGAACTTCTTAGTTCTCACATATTTTGTTAATGAATCAGCAACATTGTTCAAAGTGTACACCTTCATCAACAATACTTTCTTTCTTCAACCATGTCTCTCACAAAGTGATATTGAATATCAATATTCTTTGTCTTTGAATGATAAGCCAAGTTCTTCGCCAGAAAAATTGCACTCAAACTGTCACAATCTATCCTCACGTCTTGTTGTATCAACCCAATACCTGAACACAATCTTTGTAACCATACGGCTTCCTTACTTTCATGAGTGGTTGCCATGTATTCAGCTTTTGTAGCTAAAAGTTCCACTACAACCTATATTTTGCTTATACAACTTATTGCTCCTCCAAACAGGTTAAACACATACCCACTTGTAGATATCCTACGATCCAGATCTCCATCCCAGTCTGCATCCACAAAGCCATGTATATCCACCACTCCATCCAATCCCGGTCTTCCTTGGCAGCACAATCCATAGCTAGCAGTGCCACACAAATACCTAAAAACCCTTTTTACTGTTGTCCAATGCTCCTTCCCTGGTTTTGACATATACCTACTCAAAAATCCCACTGCATGTGCAATGTTCGGTCTAGTACAAACCATTACATACATCAAACTGCCAACTGCACTCACAGATGTAACATGAGACATGTCCTCCACCTCTTCCTTTGTCTTGGGACACTCATCCGCATATAACTTTACACCAACGGGAATAGGAACCTTGACCGGTTTACAGTCTTGCATATTAAACCCCTGTAATATTGTCTCGACATATTTTCTTTGATTTAACTAGAGTTTCCTCTTTTCCGATCTCTTTTAATTTCCATGCCCAAAATAAAATTTGAAGCACTGAGATCCTTCATGTCAAATTTAGAGGACAACTAAGTTTTCACATCCTAGATAATCTCCTTTTTGTTTCCTATCAGCAACATGTCATCCACATACAATACCAAATAAATCAAATGATCACCAATTAATTTAAAATACACACAGTGACCCTCTTTGCTTCTTGTGAAACCAAATCCAAACATATAAGTATCAATTTTTTTATACCACATCCTTGGTGATTGTTTTAAACCATATAGGGAATTTTTCATCTTACATATCATCTCCTTCTTTCCCTCCACAACAAATCCTTCTTGATGCTTCATACAGATTTCTTATTCCATATCCCCGTGTAGGAATGATGTCTTCATATCCATCTGTTTTACTTCAAAATCAAATGCAGCAACAACAGATAACATAAATATTATAGAGGTTAACTTGGCAACAGGAGAAAAAAATCTCACCAAAATCAATTCCCTCAACCTAGGAATAACCCTTTGCTACTAATCGAGCTTTGTATTTCTCCACTTTTCCTTCTGCATTCAACTTCTTTTTAAATACCCATTTGTTGCCAATGTGATTTATTCCAGTTGAAAACTCCGCTAGATCCCAAGCCTCATTCTTATCCAAGGCTACCATTTCTTCGTCCATGGCCTTTTTCCAAAGATTTACATCCTCTAAATCCACTACCTCCCTGACAGTTATAGGATCATCATTAGTAATAGATAAAGCAAAATTTGAACGGAAATCAGATGGAGTGTACCTTTCTGGTAGCCTTCTTTCTTGAACTGATATCCTCAATAATGGAGTATGAGGATCTTCTTCTTCTGATTCTTTTTCTTCTGTAGACTCAGATTCATCATCCTTTAAATCAAACTCTATTTTCTTTGGTTCTTCCTTACTTGGTAGGACTTCCTGTTTAACAACATCCTTCATTTATCTAAATACCACATCTCGGCTATACACTACCTTCTTATTTTTTGGGTTCCAAATCTTATAACCTTTGATACCATCTTTATATCCAATAAAGATACACTTTTTAACCTTCTTATCTAGCTTACTCATGTTTTCCTTTGGAACATGAACATATGCATCACAGCCAAATACCTTGAGATGTGTGAGAGAAGGTTTGTTACCAGTCCATACCTCTTGTGGAGTTTTTTCATCCAGAGCTAATGAGGGCGATATGTTGATCAGGTAACATGCAGTATCCACTACCTCTGCCTAGAATTCTTGCCCTAACCTGACACCACTAAGAATGCACCTTGCTTTTTCCATCAACGTCCTATTCATCCTTTCTGCAACTCCATTCTACTGAGGTGTATATTGAGTATTCTTTTGCCTTGATATACCACACTTCTTAAATAATTCTTCAAATTCATTCCCGCAGAACTCTTCCCCATTATTTGTCCTCAACACCTTAATTTTTTTCTCTGTTTGATTCTCAACAAGAGCCTTAAACTCTTTAAACATGTCAAAGACTCCATATTTCTTCCTGAGGAAATATATCCAAGTATTCCTCGAGAATTCATCTATAAATGAGACATAGTACAGAGATTTTCCCAATGATGGGACTGATACAGGTCCAAAAACATCACTGTGAACTAGCTGTAAAATTCCTTCTGCCCTCAATGCACAAGAGGGGAATATTACCCGATTTTGATTCCCATATACAGAATGTTCACAAAAATCAAAATCCAGAGAGTAGTTAGACATACCTTCAACCATAGCTTTACCGTGTAGTAGTCAAAGACCCTTCTCTCCAATATGCCCCAATCTTTGATGCCACACCATAACCTTTTCTCCAGAGACTATAGAAGTTATTTCTTCTTCAACTCCAATATCAGGATCAATGGAACTATTACACCCATCACTAATATTGCTTCCTTGCAACTTATACATAGTTCTAAACCAAACTCCCTTCAACAACACCATTGCTCCTCGAACCATCCTGGAGGTTTCCTTTTCAAATATTGTTTTTACCCCTGCATCGTCCATTTTTCTTACAAAAATCAAATTTATGGCCAATCCTAGGATGTGCAGAACACCTGGTAGTGTTATAATCCTTCCATCTATGAGCCTCAACTTGACTTTTCCTTGACCTATGATTTTGGTTGTTGATTCATCACCTAAGAAAACATTACCTTCATCATACCTTTCATATTCACATAACCACTCCCTATGCGGAGTCATATGAAAGGATGCACCTGATTCAACCAACCATGCCTCATGATCTGCATGTGTGCTTGAAGAATCCAAGTACACATCTCCTCCTTCTTCCTTGGAGGTCTTTTCTTCTGTAGAAGGAGATTCTTCAGATCCCTCCTTTTTCTCAACTTTGGATCTACATTTATTCTTGTAATGCCCTTCTTTTCCACATCTCCAACGTACCTTCACAAAATTTCCAGGAGATTTATATCTACCCTTAGACTTAGATCTCCCACTTGAGAACTTAGATCTATTTCTTTCCTAGGAGTGTCCTCTTGAAAATAATGTGTTTGTGCTCTGTCCTTCCATATTCTTCCATCTCATCTCTTTCGAGAACTAGGATGACACCACTTCATCAAACTTCAAGGTAGTTGTATTACTACCTATGGCCAAACCAGACTATCCCATGAGTCTAGTAAAGAACATAGTAAACTGATACAATTATCTTCATATGAAATTTTAATCTCAACAGATATTAACTAACTTACCACAGTATTGAAGGTGTTCAAATGCTTTGCCACCGAGTCTCCATCTCTCATCCTTAGGTTATACAGCTTATTTCGCATGAATAGTTTATTTACTAGGGACTTAGACTAATACAAATTCCTCAACTTATCCCATAAATCCTCGGTTGTAGCTTCCTCTGACACATTCACTAATATTGAATCTGAGAGACACAGTCGTATTGTTCTCTTCACCTTCCAATCCAACCTTTTCCAGACATCTGTTGAAGTTCCTGCAGGTGCAGTACCTGGATCTACCGCAATCCACTGATCTCTGTCCACCAACAGATCTTCCATATTGATTTTCCACAGCTCAAACCTTTTCCCATTAAACTCCTCGATCTCCATTTTCGAATTGTTCGCCATTTATTTTCACCTAAAAAATCAATACCAGAGATCTCCCACTATAACCAGGCTTATCACAGTCCTGAGCCAAAAACTTGACCACAAAGGCACCCCCCTGAAGCCAACCTGGCTCTAATACCAAATGTAGATTTTAACCTTGTACAATAGTTACTGCAAACATATTTTCAGTAAAAGAACATAAAAGATACAATGGAAAATACAAACATTACACAGATATTTTTCCCCTGGAAACCCAAACTGAGAAAACCAACATATTCTTTATTCATTCATAGTGATACATTGTTTACAATATAATATACATATAGGAGCCAGCGACATCCAAAACTCTAACCCAATGACCTGGATTAGTCAACAACCCTAATTCCTTAACCGAAAATAGAAAACCATCAGCAAAAACCATGTGCCAAAAAACTGCCCAACAATGGACACAAAAATTGAGGCAACACGAAAAATGAGGAAAAAATGCGACATGTTTCCCAAGGCAAAAAAAAATCCTCAAACCCCCCTGTGCACCCGATGCAATGCATACACTACTAATCGTGCAAATAATACAACACATACCCAACATGAATACTTTATTTTTTTTCCTCTTATCGTTATTCCTCATTGATTTGAAATCTCCTTGTTTACTCTTTTCTCTAGTGATATAGGGAATATTGGTCCTCTTCAATATGAAAATTTTCACTAAAAGTTGTACTTTGGAGGGAAGCTATCGGGTTCAGTTCCTCTTTGGAGATTCTGCCACTCAGCGTGAATGTCAAGGTTCAGGACCTGCATAATCCTCCTCACACATATTTCTTATAATTGGTATTCATCTCCCAGAGAATGGCCAGTGTCTCATAATAGGGTTTTTGCTACGGTCTGAACCTGCATGAAACCCAAAACAAATGATTGTTGATAATGGACATCTTTTACCTTGAAGTTTGACCTGCCACACTACATTCTGGAGGTTTAGCCTTCAAGTTCAACTTAGTCAATTAATTCCTTGGATTATATTTTCTTGGTGATGGTAATCAATAACCAAGAAGATATGTTAGTCATACCGATGAGTCCATTCTCGATTATTGGCACATATTGCAGTAGATATATTTGTTTCCTCTCACCTTGTCCCTGACAAGGGGGAACAAAATCAACGATTCACAGTCAATCTTCAAGTTTTGAATCCCTATCAGTCGATCAACAACAAGAAAGAATGACAAGCGAGAATGATTGGTTTGTGATTTCTCTTAAACCGCCACTTAGTAGAAGACTTACAGCTTATGCTTGACAATGGTTTGTGGTTTTCCTTAAACCTCCACTTGGTAGAATACTTTCAGCTTCTTCTACATCATAGTTTATGGTATTATTTAAATCAACATCAAGAGCACTTCCAATTATCCTAAGACATCAACTTCAACTTCTAGATAAATTAGGAAATGTTCCTGGAACCATTGAGCCTAGAGCAAGGTTCTATATTTTGTGGTAATCCTTAAACCACCAAATTGGTTTGTGGTCTTCCTTAAAACACCATCACTATTTAGTAGAAGACATCAACTTCTACTAGCCATTCAGTTTGTGGTCATCCCAAAACCACCAAATTCAGAGAGCACATTCAGCCATCAGCAACTACACACTTCCATATTTTAGCTGCCCACTTTCAAATATTATCTCTCATCTTGGACTCATATACACCCCTTCGTATTAAGGGGGGGAGTTGGAAATGTAATCCTTTTGGGTTACTAACTTCGTGGAATGTGAAGATTCAATATTGTAATGGATGTTGGGAGTCCAAGAGACGCATTGTAATATGAATCCAATAGCCAACATAACACACACACACACACACACACACACACACACACACACACATATATATAGATCATATCTCTAATAAAATGCATCTCACTCTTATACTATTTTGAGTGTCCAACACTCTTCCTATTTGGTGGTGAAATATTATATTACTCTTAATTGTTTTTAACTTTGTTGATATGATGATTTTAATTACTTTTCTATTGTACTTTGTTCATTGCAAGGGATAGATTAGCGAATTCACAAATTTATGCTATCAAAGGTGGCTTGCATCCAAACTACTTTAAACATCCCCTTTAAGCATAAGAAAAATATCATTGAGTAATTATATTTTTGGATTTTCAATTTAATTCATTAAAATCTACTGCTTAATTCAAGGTTTCTTTAGAAAATGGTTGGTTGCAAGTGTGTTATTGGAAACAAATAATCTATGTTTTTAACAAATGTTTTGTCTAATGATTGAACACACTAAATGCATTGTGATTACTAATATCATCTACTTTTGCACCCCGCTACGGTGTCAAATTGAGAGAAAGTTGTTAAATTGACATAGCTCAGAGAGGAAGCATGAAAATTGAACATTAAAATTGAAACATAAAATGCACAAACACTTAGAAATGGAATTAAATTTCTTAAATAGATGGATTGGATCCATTGTGAAAATCAACTCAAAAAATAAACCTTAATTCGCCATCATGAGCTTTAAGTTAGAAAAACAAAGAAAATAGAACATCACTTTGACAGAATATATTTATTGTCATACATTAAACTAATAAACGGGTTTTTATGTGTATAACCATCTTTACGTTTCTACAATAACACCTACTGAGTAATGGAATAACTTTAAGCATGTTTCATGTGAAACAAGCTTACAAAATAATCAAGATGTGTTTGTTACATACTTAGCAAGATACACTAAAGACATTTTGTGTAAAACAATTTATGTGAAAAATGTTTTATTGCAATGAGAAAAGTCATGTTAAAATGCACCTTTTCATCCTCCCCCAAAAAAATTAATTCAATGCACTTCAATTAATGAAATTGAAGTGTATGGAGTCTTATACAATATTCTAATCACATCAATTACTGCATAATTGTGACCATCAATGAGCTATAATAGATGTTGTAATCATGGTTGTAAATTTCTTGTTTCTATGGTCGATAACATGAAACTCATTGAAATAATTAGTTCATAATTAATTTTGTTGATAAATGTATGCCTACACTTTTTAAAGGAGATACTTTTAATTTCAAGGAAGTGATTAATGAATATTTTTTTCTTTTTATCATTATCCCCTCTAAATGGGTTTTGAAGTTTGTGTTCTTCTTTTAAAAAATTATTATTATTATTTCATGTTTGTAACCTCCTTAAGATGAGTTTATTTAACCTTCTTATTTGTTATTAAGATGAGTTTCTTTAATATTATAATTTATAGAATTGTTGGCAAGTGTAGTGGTGTAGCAGCTAGTTGATCCACTGCTAGAGGAGATGGTAGTCAGATTTCTATTGGAGGAGGAGATGGTGGTTAGTATGGTGTTGGAGTCAGAGGTGGTGGTTGGTCTAGTTTTGGAGTTAGAGATGGTTTTTAGAATGCTTGTGGACGAGACTGTGGTTGGTTTTCTCATGGAGGAGGAGGTGGAGGATCGTTGTCCTTACCATACAAGTCAAAAGAATATTGTTGGTGAGCCCTCAACCTCTCAAGTAGGTTGAGGACATTGACAATATGATGCATCAATAAATCCATTTCACGGGTAAGATTCACCCATCTAAAAATAATCTTAGGGTCTCACATGACCTCCCTAGCTCATGTAGGGACCTCTTCATTATGATCCATCAATGTACATATTTGATCTATCATCCTGTGACATAATTTACAATATGGCATGCATGGAATGTCAGGTATTCACACTTGATGAATATCATAAGCCTCATCCATATTCTCATTATATTGCGGAAGCATATCCACAAAATACATGCTAATATCTAAAAAATATCATACAACAACAATTGGACAATTTAAAGAAAATGTTAAATAAATTACAAGTGCATTAAATAAGAAAAAAATATGCAACTATATTTATCAAAACATAATGATAATATATACCTTTAACATCTAGTGGCTCAATTTAGTTAAATAGGGTGTTTTCACATCAATGTCAATCCATCCATACATATGGATATTATACAAGATCAAGGATGGGATTTTCCTCACTAGATAACAAATCCAAAACATCTAGACTGATTGGCCGAGATGAGTACTCTAGCTATTGCCTCTTAGGAAATATCTACCTCCACATGCACATATGCACATCATACATCGACCAAGGAGGTAGGTAGTGAAATGTTAATTGAGTTGTTATAATCCTCTCAAAAGATAAAGTAAATAAATCTGAAGTAAATGGGAAGACCATCCTCCCATCATAAACAACATGGAAATGATCCAGAGTAGAACAAAATTGTCACAAAAAAATGGCAAACCACCTAATCAATCTAGGAATTTGAACTAAAGTATCTACATAATGCATTAGAGGGAAACTAATGTGCTACCCATCAATGGTATAGTGTTCCAGTGTCATGACCATAGGTGAAACTGACCACAAGCAACTTGTAAGTCACTAGGGTCACTAATGTATGCACTGGAGTTTATTGTCATATATTCCAACTCACTCTTTCCTCTAATTCCAAGTGGGAGATCATGGAACTAGGGAAAATCCCCCCTCTTCTAAACATCCTGGTAATGAAATAAATATCCTCAATGGACTATCACCATGGATCAAGACTAATCAGGATTAGATCATTATATTATTTTTCATCTATCTCGATGCTTTCAAAGTGGAAAAATTTGGAGGAATCAACTGGGTCATTTTAGTGGCATGTCCCAATTTGGAAAATTGGGGTCTGGAACCTTCTGTATCCATTTTGATGCATTGAATGGATTTTTTTGGGGTTCCAATGTTCGTAACTATCCCACAACATTAACAATGTTCTGCACTCCAAGACACTTCCAACAGTGTAGACCATGCATCATTCAGAGATCGTATGCAAAAGTTGTGCCTTCTGTAAGTTGACTTATCATGTTGACCACCATGGTACAAGAGGATGCCATGTCAACCCCTATTACTCATGCATATGGGGCTATCCATCTGAGGAATTTCAAGAAGAATCTAGAAGGTCCAAAACCTTATCACAATTTGTTGAAATAATGTAACTACAAAGTGTATTCTTATTATTATTTGATATATTATTCATTGGATCAATCCCCATTGTGGATTGATCATGTCGGCTATTGTAAAAGGACCAAATCCCCTTTTGCGGATTGGTCATAATGTAATTGTAATAGGAAGAATGAAAAGTCAGCCCCGGAATATATTAAAGAGGCCTCGAAATATAATAAAGGTGGTTATAACCACCCAGTTAGAGAAGTTGTCCCTGTCAGTGAAGAGACACTTCACACGTGCCAGTCTTGTATAAATAAAGAGGCTAGCGCCTCACTTAGACACACAACTCACTTGCTCATTTTGAGAGACAAGTTTTGGAACTGCAGTTAGAGAAGAAGGAGAGAGAGTAGCGCATCTTTGGGAGAGGATCTTTTTTTTTAGTTTGAGTTATCTCTTGGAATTGTATTGGCTATCTATAATAAGGAAGTTTTGTTGGGTTTTCTTCACCTAGAGGGTTTCCCAGGATAAATATTGTGTCTCTTGTGATTGTGTATTTCTCAGTGATATTGTATTATGCTATTGTTATCTATTGAAATGCAAAGAACTATAATAATGGCTTAAACATTAACACAATTAAAGGTTGAGGAAGTCAAAACGATAACCCTGGACGATTATTGGACTATGTTAAATATCGGGCCACTAGGAAGAGAAGGGGTTCCATTATATGTGATTGTATTTTGTTCCATAGAAAAGAAGAACAACTGGGAGTGTGAAATTAGAGAGCATAAAAGAGGGGGTAAAAAATTTTAGCATCCTAACAGGCCACAGGTCTCAGGTAACTCCATAGAGAGTGGTTTCTCCTTTGTACATGCATTGTTTCCATACCAGAGAAAAGAGAGTAGAGCGGCCTCACCTTCTAGCTAGATTTTCTCCTCTAAGAGTTTCCCATAGCAAATATTTGTGTTGGTTTTTGTATGGTGTGTGATTGTATTTCCTTTTTCTCTATTTTCTTCATTTTATCTATTTCATGAATAAGCAGAAAATCAATAACTAAACATTTTAAAATCTAAGGAATTTAACCTTCATAGTGTAGATTTTAGTTTTATTTATTATATATGTTGTGGCGAACTATTTAGTGGAGTATCTACGGAAAATTACAGATCATATTAGTATTAGAGCATGTTTTCTTTTGGGTATTTGTGGAAAGTTGTAGGATCTAGGAATCGACTTAAAGGGTATTCATAGAAACCCTAGCCATTGTAGAGGATTGTGTTCATAACAACCCTCGAGATCCAACAAAAGAGAGATTTGAGAGGTTGGAAGCACAAATTGTTGATAGCAACTGCAATATGAATCTCCTCATGGTGGCTCTAGCAAGAAAGAACAGATTGTTTGGAGATGATGGAGGATCAAACTCAGATATCACATCAGAGGGGAAATTTGTAGATCGGGAAGACCCAGGAAAGGAGTCGTGGAAAGAACCCAAGAAAGAACAATGAAGTTTGAGTATCGTTAACCCTTCACAATCCCTATTCAATATGGAAGAGAAAGTGGACATAAATCCATAACAAGGGATACCAAGGAGTATCATCTAAGACATGGAAACCATATTTCTAAGTGACTTTGAGATTACATTGTGGGAGAAGATGGACACTAACCCCAAGAAGTCTACAACATTCCATCCATATATAGATGGTCAGACAGAAGTAGTCAATAGGACTTTGGTGCAACTTTTGAGGGGTTACAATCAAAAGAATCTGAATACTTGGGATGAAAATATGATCTATATACAACACGCGTATAACATAGTAGTCCACACTTATAGTGTCCAAAACTTATTTCAACAATGTTAACAATTTTCTACACTTCAAGACCTTTCTAACCATAAAGTTTGGAAAGTTATTCAAAGCCTCCTCTCTCCAAATGCACTCCTAGGAGCCTCAACATGCTCTTGACCATCCTTAAATGTCTACATAAACCACTTGGGACTCTTGACAAAGCTAGAATGGGTTGAATCCTCCTCCCCACCTAAATATTGACTACCAAAACTAGAATTTTTTTAGAACTTCTCATCCTTCAGAGTCTCCTGCTCCTCATCCTCTATCATTAGTAGTGGGTCATGTGACTTCCTAGAAGCCAATATCTCCTCAAACTTAACATATTTTCTCACAATTGTCTTCCTATGTGCTGGAATGAAAATCATGTAAGCATATAAAGTCTCGTTGTACCCCACAAACATACCTTTAGTCCTCTTTTCCTTAGGTTCTTAGATGTAGACTGGACAACAAAAGATCCTCAATTATGTTATCTATGGCTTCACTCTTGTGAATGCTTGCTCAATAGTCTTGTCCCCTAATATCTTGTGAGGACTCTTATTCTTCACATATACTATCGCGTTACACACCACTACCCAAAGAAACATAGGTATATCCTAGTCATGTATCATAGCCCTAACAAAATAGATTATGGATCGGTTCTTTGTCTCTGTAACCCCATTTTGTTGAGGGTTGTATGAGACTGCCAACTCCCTCTTGATCCTTGCCTCCTTGTAGAAATCCTTGAAGTCATTGAAAGTGTACTCACCCCAATTATCCGAACTCAAGGCTTTGATCCTAATCCTTGTCTAGTTCTCCACCTAGGTATTGAACTCCCATAATCGACTGAAGACCTCATCCTTGGCCTTCATAAAGAAGATCCAGGTTTTCCTAGAAAATTCATCAATGAACATCACATAATATAGAGCTCCATGCATTGATTCCATTAACATTAGTCAACACACATATAAATGAATCATATCCAATATCCCCTTGGACCTACACTTTCTACTTGGAAATGAATCCTTGGCATTATTTCCAAGTGCACACTCTCTGCAAATGCTTTGTTGATCATCACTAAAATATAGGAGACTAGTGACAATATCCTTCAGGATCGGCAATGTCTTGTAGTGCAAGTGTCCCATCCTCTTGTGCCATAACTCACATCGATTGTTACTATCATGTACCAAGGCTTGAACATGATTTCCCTCCAATCTGTATAAATTTTCCTCTTGAATTCCAATGCTCACTACTATGTCAAGGATAACTCCTTTTGGATGTATTAGTACTTTCCCTTTCTTGAGCATGATGACAAAACCCATATCCTTCATAACGAGGACTAAGAGAAAATTGTTCTTTAGTCCAGGTAAATATAGCACATCCTAGGCTACCAATGAACTACCTGACTCAAGCTACAACAATATTGTTCCCTCCCACTTCATTGCATACTTGGCATCATCACCAAGCTCCACATGGATCCCCAAGTCCTTCTCCATCAGACTACTCCAGAGCTCCCATGCTTTTGTCATGTGATGTGATGCACCACTATCCAAATACCACACACTCTGAGTGATTGTGCTAGTAGAAAGGCATGAGACTAGCAATAAGTCATTCTCAAACTTCGTTGAAAACTCATCCAACTAAGTTTCTATTGATGCTGCTACCTACTATTATTTACTCTTACCCTTCATTTTTGGACACTGTGATGCATAATGACCATGTTTGTGGCATGAAAATCACTTGATATTATTCAAGTCCTTCTTCTTCCATATCTTTGGGGTTTCCCCCTAATTGTTATCCTTGGAATCATCTACTTTTCCCATCTTGGCCTAACTAACCAGAGAAATGATCACCTCTCCATCTCCTTTACTGTTGGATTTAGTATCCTCCTGATTCTATTCTTGGATACAATCATCCTAAAGCCTATCCCAATTAGGAATACTCTTTCAAACACAGACTCCCTTGACAAATGGTTCCCATGACTTGGTGAAACCATTTAGTGCCACATTTACAAGTTCTATGCCCTCCCTTTATCCCCAACGGCTGCAAGTTGACCATGTATTTGGGTGATCCTCATGAAGTAGTTGGTAACATTATCAGACCTCAACATCTAGATGGATATGAGCTTGTTCCTCAATATCATCTTCATGTTCATGTTGTCACTTTGGAAAAAATCCACTAGAGCCTTAAACATCTCTCTAGTCGTCGGCTTCGCTGCCAAGTGAGGGATCAAATGATCATTCACGACATCCATGATCACTTTTTGGGATTTGATGTCCTTCTTCTCATGAGCCTCCTTGAGTGTTGCATCTATTAGTACAGGAACAAACTTTTATAAAATCTCCCAAAGGCCATGTTCCTTCAAAGGAAAGGTTACCCTCATATTCCAAGACAAGAAGTTAGATGTTCCATCCAACCTGTATTCAAACCTAAGACTGGATGATGCCATTTCTAGATCAGAACAAAATCAACAGTCTCGTGCTCATTTCTTTAAGCACACACAATAATTTTATTGTTGTTTTATAGATTTGTTGAGATCTCCTTGCAAATATAACAAATTTGCTCAAAATTTGTGTGGATCTATTTTTGGTCCTTTAAACACCCATTGCTGCAAATTGTTGGCTTTCAGATCTAATAAATATGTTGCCATAAATTTTTATGTACCTAAAATCGACCTCCCTCTCAGAGTGAAATCTCATATACCATGCTAAATTTCTAATCTAGTGCCTAGATAAATTATTTCCTTGTGATTTCCTTGCTAGAAATTAAATTGCAGCTCATAGAAAAAAATATATTAACTTGAAATAAATAAATCAACGGAAGCAATTGAAACCAATTTCAAGAAGATGCACGTAGAAATTTATTCCCTTCAAAATTGTTTTTCATTAATTAATATCTCATCATACAAGGGATTTCCCAACTGATATGTCGTGGCCTTTACGACTATCAAATTTTCATGTATGGCTTGTTGTTGGGTGTGTTGTGGTTGTACAACCCTCCCACAACACAAACTTGTGTTTGTACGTGTTAAATTTAGAGTTTTTATTAGGTTCTTTTTAATTTACTAGACAATAATAACATAAGCAAGATCACTAAAAGAAACACAATCACAAGGTACACAACAGTTTATCCTGGGAAACCCTCATGGGGGAGAAAACCCAACAAAAAATTCCTTAATATAGATTGCCAATACAATGCCAAGATAAAATACCAAACACTAGAGAATATCCAAGACTGAGCAATGTGCCTCTCTCTTCTCCTTCTTCTAACTACAACTTCCTTCAAACTTGTGCAATAGATGAGTGACATGGTTGAGTGACTGAATGAGGCACTAGCCTCTCTTATTTATACTACCTGAGGAGCGCTAGGGTTGTGTCTTTTCATCAAGCAGGGCCGACTTCTTCAACTAGTGGCTAAAACAAATTTAATTAGCCCTAGGGGCCAACTTCTCAATTAACACCATTTAATTAGGGTTTGACCAATCCACAAAATTGGATTTGGTCATACATAAGTCCCGACATGATCAATCCACAAAAGGGGATTGATCTACATGATAATAACTCAATTATAATTAGAATATTCTTCGTAGTTACAATATTTCAACACTCCCCCTTAACAAGAAGTGTATTCTACAATACAACATCATCAAGAGAGAGAGAGAGGCAAATAACATCATCATCATATGGAACATTGACTGGCATATCTATAATTCATCGAAAGTTTTCTTCGTCGTCAATAACATCATCTTTCACAACATGGAGCTGGAGTAGCATCACCATCATCTGCATCAACATCAATTAGCATAATTCTAAGGCAACAACATAAACACCATCATTAATATCATGAGGTTAGTATAACATCATCAACAACAACACAAGGTTGATACATCATCATCAACAAAAACACGAGGATGAAACAACAACACCATCAACAACACGAGGATGGAACAACAGCATCATCGACAACACGAGGCTAGAGAAACAACATCATCACAACGAGGCTGAGATAACATCATCGTCATCATATAGCAATAAAATGAGGCAGGTGTAACAAAAAAAAATTGTGGTGCGCCCAGGAATCATAAGATTCCCTAGGGTAAAAAAAACTAATGGAGCTACCATGTGGTACTCTGACAGACTATCCTTATTGGACCTTCGAGATCTGCCCAAGAATAATAAGATTCCCAGGATTATAAAAATGCCAACAAAGATACCACTACTGACCACAACTATCATATACATGCACAGGTACTCTTACAGACCATCCTTACCAGACCTTCATGATCTGTCCAGGGATGATCCATCCCCTAGGATATAAAATCCTAATTGAGCTACCCGATGTTGGTCAAGATACCTTAGTATCATTAGCATCACTCCCTCTTTCGAGGGAGTTCCTTTCAAAGTATATCAAGCTTATCTTGAAAGTTCTCAAACTTTACACAAGACTAAGGCTTGGTCAACACATCTGCAACCTGCTCATTTTTTTCGACATATTGGAGCTTTGCAGCTCCCCTCTGCACCATATCATGAATGTAGTGATATTGAATTTCTATGTGCTTCAACTTGTCATGGAACATAGGGTTCTGTGTTATCTGTATACAACTCTGGTTATCACATAGAATCGCGGTGGCTTCCATCTCCAGATCGAATAGACCTGTCAACAACTTCTGAAGCCATGTGGCTTCACAACTTGTGAAACATGCTACAATGTATTCTTCTTTTATCGAGTTGAGAGAAACACTAGATGGATTCCTTCTCTGCCATGAAGTCATGGCTGAACCTAGACTGAAACAACATCTTGAAATTATTTTTCTGTCAGAAACACTTCCATCCCAATCTGAATAAGTATAACCAACCAGTCTGGAAAAGCACTTAACTGTGCAACACACATCCAAAATAGATCTCCCCATAGATCTGTCAAGGATAAGACATCCTATGAAGCTTGGAGCGGCCTCAAACCGGAAGTGACCCACTTTCGTATTTTTGGTTCACGTGCATGGGCCAGGATTCCCTTTGAAAAGAGGAAGGCACTTGATCCATAGAGCACTGAGTGCATTTTTGTTGGATACCCTGATGGTGTGAAGGGATATCATCTTATTGATCTTTCCTCAGACCGGCTCATCATTGAGCGTAATGTCCAATTCGAGGAAAGTGCCTCACATGTACCTTAGCAACCGCATGCAAACACCTTTACTCTTCCACCTGTCCAAGATGATGAGCATGCACATGTCGACTCTTCTTCAGACGAGAGTTCTGATTCAGAGGACTCGAAGGATTCAGATTCAGAGTCAGAGTCAGTACATTCAGATGTAAATTCAGAGCATCCAGATGCAGTTGCAGAGCTAGAGAAGAGGACCAAGTGGGAACAGACTACTCTTCAGGATGAAGGGGATCTCATTGGTGATCCATTCAATACTAGGAGGACTCAATTTGATTTTGAGGAGCCTCTTGTTGCACTCACTGCCACTGAACCATTTCCTTCTAGTTATCTTTTCTTGGTTCAGTCTTCAGATCCACAGTCTTATGGTGAGGCTGTTGGAAATCCCTTTTGGGAATATGCCATGCAGGAGGAGTACAACTCCCTCCTCGAGAACCAGACTTGGGATCTGTCTCCCCTTCCTTCTGAGAGGAAACTTGTTAGATGCAGATGGGTCTATAGGACCAAGAGCACAGTGGATGGACAGATCAGAAGATACAAAGACAAGCTTGTCACCAAAGGCTTTCAGCAGGTTCATGGTATTGACTATGATGAGACCTTCACTCCAGTAGCAAAGATGGATTCCATTCAATTGGCCCTTTCCATTGCGGAAGCCAAGGGATGCGAAGTCCATCAAATGGATGTGAAGAATGCATTTCTTCATGGTGATCTTTCTGAGGAGATCTACATGGAGCAGCCCCAGGGATTTATGCAGGACTCATCTTTGGTCTGTCGACTGAAGAAGTCACTTTATGGCCTCAAGCAGGCTCCGAGGGCCTCGTATTCCAAGATGGACTCCTACCTGTTGTCACAAAACTTTGTACATTGTAAATCAGACCTGAATGTATACATGCCCAGGATGGTTGATTCACTTCTACTTTTAGTTCTGTATGTCGATGATTTGTTGATCACTGGTTGCTCGACTTCAGCAATTGCTGCAGTCAAGAGGATTCTACATGATAGTTTTTTGATGATGGACATGGGTCCACTACACTTCTTCCTTGGACTTGAGATCAGTTAGGATTCATCAGGCATAAAACTTTCTCAAGCCAAGTATGCACAAGATCTCCTTGAGAGATTTCACATGACAGACTACAAGTCTTCTCCGACTCCTTTCCTATCAGGAGTCAAACTTGAGAATGGTGGGGAGACTCCACTGGTTGACAATACATTGTATAGATAGCTAGTGGGGAGCTTGTTGTATCTCACACACTCCAGATCAAACCTCTCATATGCAGTTGGTGCAGTTTCTAGGTTCATGCAGGAGCCGCATGAGCTACATTGGAAAGATGCAAAGTGTATCCTTCGATACGTACAGGGCACCATCACTGAGTTGGGCATTCAGTTTCATCGGCCAATCGTCATCTGGTGTGACAACCAGAGCACTCTGAAGTTATGCAAAGATCCAGTTCAGAGGCAGCAAACGAAGCACATTGAGCTCCACATGCACTACATCTGGGACTTAGTACATGAGGGGATCATCGACTTACAGTTATGTCCTTCAGCAAAATAGATGGCAGAAATTTTCACCAAGACCTTCACTGAGAAAAAATTCCATTCTCTGCAAGGTCATCTTGGAGTGAAGGACATAGTTGCCTAGAAACTGTAGTTCTTCTTTTTACATACATTGTACCTTGAGGGGGGGGGGGGGTTTCCCATGAGGTTTTCCCTCTTTCCTCACTTTATTTTCATTGTATATTTTGTACTTGGGTACCTAACATGGCCTCGTTGCCAGGACCCAATCTTTATTTTCACCATAGTGATGTTCAGGGGGGGTGTTGGAGTTACTTCACACACAGCTAGGATTTCTTTTTCCTAAGGTTTTTGTTTGTTTATTAGTCATAATTAGTCATTATCCAGTCTCCTATATTTTAGGAGAGAATATTCCACCTAGATAATATTCTCTTTCAATTCACACTTCAGTTTGACTAGTTGAGTTGAGTTTAGATGTTGCATTGGGATCATCACCATGCAACATTGGGATCATCACCATGCTAATTCGACCTTGCCTTGGTATCATCACCAGATTGGTGCATTAGCCTTTATTCCCTCAATTAACTCCTCACTACTCTTTTTTCAGTCAATTAACTGAAGACTAGTTGACTAGTTAACTCAACTAGGTGGCGGTTCACTCCCGTAACTGCCTGAGAGACTAGAATGGGTGGAAGATCACTCCCGTAACTGCTGGTGTGTGTCTATACCACTCTAGACCACCACTATGGCCACTTGGTTCACCTAAATTTGAACTCATTGAGTTATACAGAGTATATCATGTGTACATTATTCATTATTCATAACGGTTAATGAGAATTCTTCCATTCTTTCTCTCCTTCTTCTTCCTTCTCCTTGTAATAGTTGGATTTATTGTGCCTCTTTCTTTGTGTATGTGTTTCCTATTATATTTATTTCATATCTTGTATTGTCTATTTTGGAATGAAATTTAGAACCTGTGGATTCCTGTACATCACCCCTTGTTCGCACCACTTAGACAAAACGTTTTCCTGTCAAGCTAACGCTAAATTCGCTCACAACGGCGCTCCTGAGTTACTTCCTATTTTTCTCCTGCCACATTACAGTTTTACACTAAATATTGTTGATCACCTAGCCTTATCCTCTCAAGTACAGTCACTAACTCATTTATCTTTATCATTTCCTCAAATCGACTCCATAGCCCAAGTCTTACCTTTCTACGCCAATATAACCAGAAACCATTTTATCATAGGTGTTAAATCTAGTCGTTGCTTTCAAAGTCATATCTTGCGCAGATACCACTCCATTTATGAGAGAGCCCTCTCTTGATATGAAAGGATAGTTTCGAGTCTCAAAGTTGGTTGAAAAATATACCTTTGTCGTTTGTTTATCAGCTGAACGGATTTGCAGAGTGCTAACATTCTGGCACCGTTCCCGGGGACGAAATTGAAAATTTTCCTGGGAAGAACAAAATTGTTTTAGTTCTAGGGTCTGAGAGCAGCAGACACTTAGGCACATATTGGTTGTATTTCTGCTCTGGTGACTCCACACATCAGAAAATCAGTTAAAGGTGATTCCACTGGCAGAAGAATCCAGAGCTAAATTTTTCATGGAGACTTCAATCAAGCTTCAAATGCGATTCAAAGACTCCACTGGAGAATGAGACCTATTGACAGAGATATGGAAGAGCAGTATGGGAAAATAAGGTACTGGAGCTTAAGTTTAGTTCACGAAGTACTTTTCTATGTTATCAATATATTCTTGTCCTTTCCTGAGTTTGTCAAAAGAATATTTCTTCACTTGTTGCGTTCAAATGAATCCCATAGATCTACCCTTGTGTATCCTTCATTGCAAACTGTAGGTATACCTCCTTCTTGTATAGCCGATATTCACCAAGATCCTTCCTCTGAGCCATATGATGTTCATGATCATTCTTTTGAGCTTAATTAAACCAAAGTTGAGTGTGTACCTTCTATTATTAATCCTACACCTTCCAAGATTCAAGAAAGATATAGTCCTCTTAAATTTCCTTCCATCCTTCATGACTTTCCTATGAAACATTATAAGTATATTCCTAGGTTCAATGGAGAGACTAATGGACAATTAGATGAAAAGCATATTCAAGTCTTTGATCATTTTATAGACCTTTTTTAGATCAATCATGATGATGTGTCTATGAGGTCCTTTTCTCAGTCCTTACAAGGAGATACCAAAGCATGGTTCAGACATTTGCAGCCTTAGTTGATTAGCTCGTGGGATGAACTGAAGGAAGCTTTCCATAGGTTTTGGGGTGAGAAAAATTCATGAGATCTAGTCCTTTCACATTTTTATGCCATGAGGAGAATGAAAGATGAAACCATCTCAAATTTCAATAGGAGGTTTGCTAGTCTTTATTATAAACTGCCTAAAGAAATCCAACCTCTTGAAGTTGCTGCCATGCTCCATTATGTAACAACCTTTCAACCAGACTTATATTTTCTTTTGATGGAGAGGAAGTCTATGTATTTGCAGCAGATGTTCAACAATGCTCAGGAAGTTGAAGAAAATATTCAAGCATGTAAATAGATTTGAAATGAGGATTTCGATGCTAAAGAGCATGACAATGAATATGAACAAAGAACAATTGATTTGAATCTTGAGAAGAGGGTCAATAATTTCATATGTCCTCTTGAAGATTTAAATTCTGATCATTTTGTAAAGGATTATATTCCGCTTATTGAAAAAGAAGGTGCTAATTTAGATTCTGATCCATTCCATGATAAGCACGATATCGATTGTTTTATGTATCCATGTGTAGACAGTCAAGAAAATGAATTTGCAAATCAACTTGTTGAAGAGCAGGTTGATGTACCAAGCTTTTTCCTGTTCGATGACATCACAGATGTTTTTGATTTGTCTTTATATGATAAATATGATGATGATTATGATGTTGAATTCCTAGAACAACCAGTTGCATGTTCTCTATCAGAAAATGTTCATTTTCAGCAGTATAATGAGAGCAATCAGCCTACATATCACAGTTACAAAGAAGAAAATGAAGAAGGTTTTGAGTCAAGTGAAAGAACCTTGCCATTGTGTTTTGCTTCTTTCAAATTGCTAAAGAAAAAAAAATTTAATGTTCCAAATCATAAATCCTCCAGGCATGATGTTGAATATGAAGAAAGAAGTGGACTTGCAAATGAAAACCACCTTCAATTATGTTTTTCTTCCTTTGAATTGTTGAAAGTAAATCATGAGATAACAGAGGAAGCAGTGAAGTCTGATTGCATTCACAGTGACATTGTTTTACATGAGAAAATTGTTATCAGTGAAGAGGACCAACAACCTTCTCATACTTTTAATGACCCTTTTGTTGATTACATGGAAAGTTGTTTCAGTTCAGATTTGCAGCCTGTGATCAACTGCCATCTTGGAAATAAATATGATGGTAAATAAAAATCAGTGTTAGATATGGATTTCTTGCCACTAGGGGTTTCATTTCAGCCAGCACTGTCTTCTGATTCACAAGATTGTTAATTCCAGTAGTCTCCACATAATATTCTTCAGCCTTTTTGTGGTAATCAACAGGTTGAATTACATGAAAACAAGGATGCAATGGAAGGGGTGAAACATGATTGTTGTTTTATGCATGTTTTGGAGGATCAATTTGCAGTTTTTTTGGAGGCGGTAAACAACCCCAATATTTTTAATTTTTTGAGATTGGAATTTATAGATAAATTTTTGAACGAATTAATAGTAAACAAGATTTGGGGCAAACATGTGCAAAGAAAGAAAAAAGTGGATAAAGTGCTTGCATGGTTGCATTTGCATTATGATTTCACTTGATTGAAATTTAATTTCAACAATTAGGATAGGTAGGTACGAATAAGCTCGGTACTACGAGCATTTCTTTTAGCAATCTGCATTTTTCATTTTCAGCTTAGTTTCAGATTTCAGTTTGGAGCATATACAGTTTTGGGTTTTCAACGGATGAAGGTTACAAGTTACAGTTGGAAATTTGAGTTTGGGAGAAGCCCAATGGATTGGAACTTGATCTATTGTTCTTTGCTACCTCACAGGGAGGATAGCATCCCCATTGGAGCCAGCTGTTAGCACCATGATTTTCATGGCTAAGGTTAGAGGTTTGTCAACAATTTGCAAAGTCATGCCTATTAAAACCCATGTTTTTTATATTCCTGGCATCATCTAACATCTCCAAGGGCCAGTTTCAAAGGGAATATTATCATTTATTTATTCCCTTTTCAATTTTCAACTACGCGCTGCAAAATTCACTACGCACTGCAAAATTCATTGCTCACTGCACAGAGGATGTTGTCACACAGTGGGTTTCTCCGCGCAGTGGATTTTGTCGTGCAGTGGGATTTCGCACATAGTATGTTGTCACACAGTGGATTTCATCGCGCAGTGGGTTGTTGCGCATAGGATGTTGTCGCGCAGTGGATTTTCCTGTGCACAGGATACAGGTTGCACTACGCAAATTACTGGTTTAGTGGTCAACTTCAAGATCAATTTATGACCAACTGGAGAGGAATTTTGAAACTTCCTAAGATTTTTTTGTTGAGGACAAACCAAGTAATAAAAATCTCTCTCTGATTTGTAAAATGTGTCACGGATTGGGAGATGCAAAGGAATCTTTGAGCCCTATTTTTTAGTTTTCGTGATTTCCTGTCCGAGACATGTTTTTACGACACGTATTTCAGCTAGTTGGAGATGAATTTAAATAAACCTAAAGAGGTTTTTATTTATAACTATATTAACTACAAAAACCTCTCTCATTTTCTAAAAATATTTTTTTTTAGTGAGATACGATGTCATATTTAACGCCTATTTTACCAGTTTGTTGCGCATTCTGTTGCGTTTCTGTTGTACGTTATTGTTGCGTAGCAGACTTGTTGTGCAGGGATGACGGAGTGTCCAGCAGTGAAAATGATGGCTCATCACAACCATATGGTTGAATTTGGATCATTATCAATGACTGTAAATAATTTTTCGGTTACGATTATGATTTGGCAAAGTGGGGTTTTTTATTTTTAGTGAATCCATTGAAGTTATTGTTCTCTTTCAAAGAAAACGGATCCATGATTCCAAGAGAGAGTAGATCGACCCTAACAGCCAAGGGTGACATTAGATTTATTTATATGGGGATCATTTTTATGTAAACGGGGTTGGTTGGGAAATTGGGTAGACGACTTCTATTGTATGTAATCTGCGTTTTGACCAAAATTTGATGCAGAGGTCCTGTGACTTGATGAAAATATTCTAGTTGTAATAGTTGGATGTATTGTGCCTCTTTATTTGTGTATGTGTTTCCTGTTATCTTTATTTCATATCTTGTACTGTTTATTTTGGAACAGAATTTTGAACCTGTGGATTCAATGTACAACGCCCCTTGTTCACACCACTTAGACAAAACTTTTTCCTCTCAAGCTAACTCTGAATTCGCTCACAGCGAAGCTCCTGAGTTACTTCCTATTTTTATCCTGCCACATTACAGTTTTACACTGAAGACTGTTGCTCGCCTAGCCTTATCCTCTCAAGTCCGGTCACTGAGTCATTTATCTTTGTCATTTCCTCAAATCGACTCCATAGACCAAGTCTTACCTTTCTGTGCCAATATAACCAGAAACCATTTTATCATAGGTGTTAAATATAGTCATTTCTTTCAAAGTCATATCTTGCGCGGATACCGTGCCATTTCTAAGAGAGCCCTCTCTAGATCCAAAAGGCTAGTTTCGGGTCTCAAAGATGGTTGAAAAAGTTAGCTTTGTCATTCATTTATTAGCCGAACGGATTTACGGAGTGCTAATAGCACCCTCCTTCCTCTTTGACCCAATGAAGAAACCCCACCACAGAAATCTTCTCTTGTTTGTTTCCTCTCCACTGAAACAATCATATCTGACTTCCTCCAAGTATTGATGATCCCTGCTAGTTGTGCACCCCCCTCCTATGGTGTTCCCTCCTCCAAGAAAGTTTGATCACCACAAATAATGCAGGTCATAAGCCTCCATGAGCCATCCATGAATGGAGACGCCCAAGATCTCCTCTCCTAATGATTCCATTCCCATCCTCTTTCCCTTATTCAAACTATCTTGGTGAACATACAAGTGAATTTTCCTCCAAATTCCCTTTGTGCCATGTTTATAGAAATCATAAGGAAACCTAGAAATGGATGGATGAGATCATCCCATCCCATTTCTAATCAAAGGTTGAGATCTTCCAAAAAGAATCTCAACTCAAAACCCACCTTGGCTTAGTTTCCTTATTTATTTTTATGTCCCTCAATTCACCCATAAAGTGAATTAATAGTCACTTTTGACATAAGTGATCCCCACCATTTCTAGCGAGTACCTATTTTTTTTATGCAAGCTTGAGGAGGATAACATATGCTTGTAATATAATCTCATCCTTCGGATGATTCCCTTGGAGTATTTTTAATGAACCCTAGGAAGGATTGGTTCGGTCCCATATGGGCATTTCGATGTTTGTTTTATGACTCAAAAGAAAAAAAACTCAAGGGTTTTCATGTTTAGAGACTCTGAAAAACACTTAAAGAGAAATCCATAATGTATTTTTTTGTAAGTTAGTCCAACGAGATTGAAAAAGGGATAATATACCGCTCATCGGATGTTTTCTTCAAATCCTTTTAGGAGCGTGAAAATAGCAAGGCCTCTTGGCTATATTTTCATGTTTGGGGATCTTGAAAAGAGCTTAAAGGATACTCTATAGGGTTCATTTTTTGTATTACCAATGCGAGTTCGAAAAAGCAATAAAAGGTTACTCGATTTCATTCTCATGGTTTCAAGAGCGTGAGAAATAATTAAAACTGTGCTCAGATTTTTTCCTAAAAATCCCTAAAAGTATATGTACATAAGAAAAACACACAAAAACGACCAAAAATGAAGGATCCATGTCAAACATTCAGTTCTTAAATCTTTCAATCTATAATAGAGATACTTTGAAAATTTCATTAGGCTTAGGTTATAGGAAAAAACATTCAAAAAATTAATTTAATTTGCAATAAAAATGGTAAAAAGTGAATAAAATAGGTCAAAATAGCCCATTTACCATTTCATTTTGCAATTTCACCCAAATAGTGCCAAAAACCCTCATTTTCTTCCAAATTTCAAGTGATGATTTTTTAGCCCCTAGTGGACCATTTCTCAAACCACTTCTGTCAAAAAGGTATTCTCCTTCCCCTTTCTCTTTTCATGGTTTAAATTTTCATTTTTAATGGTTTCTTTTTTAGTTATGGTAGATCTTTTAGGAGTCATTGCACTTTAAGATCGTCGCAGGATCACGCTATAGTGAACTGAGATGATCCCAAATCACCGCAGGGTTTCGACAACTAGGGTGCAACGATGTCGCTCTATGTAAAAAAGAGCCCCTACGACGACCGCAACTCAAATTTTGAAAAAAGAAAATGAGTTAGGAAAACTTCCATCTTTTGAATTTTAATGAATCTAATCATCCTTTGATATTGTTTGGTAGGTTTTCCTCAGTCATTATGCTCGAGTGGAGGGAACGTGAGCATGAGGAGTAAGACCACTTTGTCGAGAATGACTTGGGCACTATCATGGCACTCCAGGAGTGTGGTTTGCTCAAATTTTTCATAGTTCGGGGCATGTGAGACCAACTGAGGCTATTGGAGTACCTAGTCCACATGTGGGACATCAATGAACAAGCATTTCACATGGGTGTGCATAAATTTACCTTGGAGATAGATGACATTTATTTTTGATGGGGTTATCTCATCAAGGCTCTCAGTTATCACTCTCAGGAATCAAAGGTGGTGGAGAACCCATGGACTATTACGTTGCACATCACTATGCACCAGATACATAAAAGCATAGTGGCAAGGTTGCCATTAGGGATGTTCGAGATTTACCATTGAGAACTATCCTCTACACTATAACTAGGATGGTAAAGAGTGTGGCACCCCACGTGGCTTTACAAAGCCACTTTCAATATGCTATAGAGTGTATGGAGTCCCAGGTCTTCAATTGGTCCGAGGGTCTTTTGAAGAACATGAAGAAATAACTGACAAAGTGTATGAATGGTTATTTGAAACAGTTTGGATATGGATCCATTTTGTTATCCTTCTTCCTGGAGAGGTCCCCCATCTTACGTCTACAGGTGGAGTGGGTAATACTCGCTCCACAGGATCCTTGAATGAAAATATGAGTGGATTTGATGGCTCGACATGGTGGCGTTCCAGTCGTCAAATATGATCAAGTTGTCTTCCAGTGGTTGAGGGATAAACTAATTATGGTTGAAGACTATGCTTATGATGGGACTGAATTCCATGGGGACTTTGAATTAGCATTACCCGAGGGATCCCAGTGGGGAGACATAGGTAAGGAATTTTTTCATTATATGTTGTTTTTGGTATTTTAATTATAAAATGTTTTTGTCATTTATCTGAGACTAATCAAGTGCTATCAACAATGCATATGTGGCACCTTATCGTCCTCCAGGATCATCTCCTTTTCAGAGATGGGGAGATATAGGCATCATGGTGGGTCGAGGAGTGGCTGCTGAGGATCTCAAGAAGATTGAACAAACCTAGAGGGATTAACCATGAACATCCATGACATCACGGTGGACGAATTACCTCGGCGCTACCAACACCATACAGTTGGTGTATCAACATCTATTGGTCGACTACTCTATAGAGTGGCATGAGAAGTAGTTTGTTACAGCGAGCAACATCCTTGATGCTTATGTATATGAAGCCATGAGCTTCATCGTTTTGACATTTTGGTCTCAGGACAAACACTTTTTTTTTTGTAACTTTTGACATATTAATATAAAGTTCCTACCGGCTTACTTGTCTTTTTAAATGTGTTCTTGTATTTATAAATGGTGTAAATGTATGTCTAAAACATAATTATCCAATGCATCTGTTAATTTATTTAGACATCTAGGAATATTATTATACTCAATATAATAAAAATGTCTTTCCAAGAGGCGAATTCTTAAGTATACATGTAACAATGTAGAACTTCAGATGGAATAAACATTACTCAATTGCAGCACTACTAACTGTGAATCAAGTTGTGCAATAAGATGACGGATGTCAAATGAAATGATGTCATTTAATAACTCGATAACTGCACTATATTCTGTGATATTATTAGTTGTACGACCAAGGCAAACACCATGTATACTGATCAATGCATTTGTAGGTGCATAGATCGCCCATGCAACAGACGCTAGGTTTTGAGTACTTCGATTAGCACCATCATCAAAGCCGACATAGGGTAGTGAAGACATCGACATCTAGAAACCAAGCACAATGCAAGGTAAGCAACGTAAAGGTGGAACAAAAATGAAAAAACACAGTAGAGTATGATACACTAAAAATACAAAGCACTCGTGCAAAAATAGTTTAATAATAGTACTTCTTCAAGTAAAGCCCATTTCTGGGTTCACTCAAAGGAATTCCATCATAATCTACCAGCTCATAAGCTCCTTTCTCCAACACTCGTTTAATAATATACGGGCCACGCCACATGGGCTCGAATTTACCAACCCCTAATATGTGATGATCATGTTTGTCAAGGAGAACTAAATCACCCTTGGAAAAAACACATGGTTTGACATGCTTGTCGTATTGAGATTTGACACATTTTTTCTGACTTTCTATGACTAAAGCAGCATCACAACGAGTCTTTTCTAATTGCATCAAATATAAGAGACATTCCTCTTTGGCTGAGGTGTTAGGGAGAAGTTCGACAACTAGTTTCAAATATGGGATATCACATTCAATCGACAGAATAACTTTGATACCATATACTAATTGGAAAGGTGTGAACCTTGTGGAAGATTTAATGGATGTCTGATAGGCCCATAATGCCGATAATAACATCATGTGCCATCTTGACTTGTGAATTCCTACCATCCGTTGAAGCATAGTAGTGAGAACTTTGTTGATTGCTTCAACCTAGCCATTGGCCTGGGATATTAAGGTGTTGAGTTTTCATGTCGAAGACCCAACTTCTCGGTAAGTTTAGACGTCATGAAATTTTGAAAATGACTACCATGTTCAGTGACAATGGCTTGAGGGACACCAAACCTAGTAACGATATGATTGAATATGAACAACGTTGTAGTTTTCCCGATATTATTAAATGTAGGCATCGCCTCGGCCTATTTAGTGAAACAATCTACGGCTACGATAATGTATCAATGACGATGGCTTGAGGGACACCAAACCTAATAATGATATGATTGAATATGAACAACGCTTCAGTTTTCTCGGTATTATCAAATGTAGGCATCGCCTCGACCAATTTAGTGAAATAATCCACGACTATGATAATGTATCCATGCCCCCCAGTCGAGTGAGAGTTACATGTCATGAATTCAATGCCCCATTTAGCGAATGGACCTATGGAAACTACAGGGTAAAGAGGACTAGGATTTGATCAGATCTTATTGTTATACGTTTGACAAGCATGGCATTTCTAAATGGTAGTAATGCAATCCTTAAACAACAAAGGCCAAAAATAACTAGCTCGTAAGATCTTTTGGACAGTGGCATACCCAAACATATGACCGACACAAGCTCCGGAATGACAATATTCTAAATCTTTCTCAACTTCATCATAGGTTAGACATTGTCAAAATATTGAATCAATACCACGACGGTAAAGGGTATCACCGAGGATGATGTATTGATGGGCTTGATACCGAATAAGACGACGATCTACATGAGAAAGATCAGGCCGAAAAGTTTGGTTTTGGAGATAAATGACAATGTATCCATACCATATGTCGTTAGAACTTATCATAAAGAGAGACTCATCAGGAAAGGAATCATCTTCCACAGTTTCTTTCTCAGTGGAGGGAAGGTCACATATAAACTCGGAAAAAACCAAAGATTTATTTGACTTGGCACGCTCAAAATCCAAATCAAACTCTTGGAGAATCACTATCCATTTGGAGTATTTTCCCCCAAAAAAATGTTGGGTAAGGATGTGTTTCATAGGGTTGCAATCAAAAATGATTGTGGTTTTGCGTAATAAGATATAATGATGAAAAAAATGCACAGCTTGAACAGTTGCCAAGGCCAGTTTCTCCACATGCATATATTTGGTTTCTGTGGTCGTGAGACTCTGACTCAAATAGTATATAACATGTTCATCATTTGAATCATCATCTTAGATTACAACCATGGCTATGGTAGAGTCTGAAGCAACTAAGTATAAGAAATAATGTCGACTATAATCGGGGGGAAATAAGAGTGGTGTATGGGTTAAGGCAAGTTTCAAAGATTCAAAGGCTTTGTTAGAAGTGTCGTCCCATACAAAATCGTGACCCTTCTTAAGAAGTCAAGTGAAGCCTTTCGTTAGTTCAGCATAATTGGGGATGAATCGACGTAAAAAAATTTCCTTCCCTTGCAAACTTTGGAGTTGGCGTAAGGTAGAAGGAGGAGGAAAATTGAGAATAGCTTCAACCTTCAAATGATCCACCCTAATCCCATGTGTAGAAATGATAAAACCAAGAAGTCATCTAGACTCCACAAAAAAAATGCATTTGTGTGGATTCAATCGTATGCGATAATATCAACAACATAGGAAAATGGCTTGTAAATGTGTCAGGTGATCTTGAAGACGCATAGAATGCATCAGTAAATCATCGAAGTAAGGTTGTACAATGTGCTTAATATCATGAAAATCATAATACATAGCGCATTGAAAATTCGCACTAGCATTCTTGAGACCAAAAGGAAGTTTTTGGTACGCAAAGGTTCCCCAAGGGAAAATAAAAGCAGTCTTATGTTGATCCATGGGTAAAATATTGATTTGATTATAGCCGAAGAATCCATCCATCAAAGAGAAGATTTCACTCCCGACACAATTGTCAACGATCTGGTCAATGAAAGGGGTTGGATAATTATCTTTGGGACAAGCGTTGTTGATATCCTATAATCTACACAAACACGGATCATGCCTTGTTTCTTTGTCACCGGACCAAGATTGGACACTGAATCAGTCAATGCCACAGGAAAGACAAAATCGTCTTTAAGAAGTTTTTCAACTTCGAGTTTAATAGCAGCAGCTTTGCGTGGATGCACTGGGTGAAGTCTCTATCGAACGGGTTTAGCATCTGGGTAAGTATTAATTTCATGTACAACAATATATGGATCAATTCCAGGAATCTCTTCGTAACTCTAGGCAAAAATGTCACGAAATTCTTGGAAAAGAGCCTTGTAAATTTGGATCTCATTAGCAGAACATGAGGCACTGATATGAACAGTTTCCATGATTCTAGGTTTAATCGAAATATATAGAGGGATGATGGGTTAAATATTTACCAATTTCCCTTCATACAAAACATCATGTGTTGGTTCGGGAACAAGGGAAATAGTAACGACAGTAGACAAATTCGAAATCCATTGGTAACTCTCTATGGTCTTAGGTTCTAGGAAGAGGATAGAACAATAATGTATATCGTCCCATGGGGTATCTTCCATGGAAATAAATTTCATGATAATCTCATTGGTGTCAAATACCACATGAAACAAATCTGGAGACGTATCTGAGAGAGAATGAGGAGAAGGAGTTTCTAATTGGATAGCTTGATAAGCCAATTCCACTAGACTTAAAGGCATTTGTTCGTTGTAATGAAGACAGTCGTCAAAGATGGGTACTATCCAAGGGTCACAAGACTCAGGGATTTCACCAAGAGTGGTCGAGATCATGTTAATCAAAGTGACAAAAGAAGGAGGAATATCGGGTGGTGGAATGGGAAAGGTACCCATTAACGATGAATCATTTAAAAGACCCACACCAATATTCTAATAAATGAGACGTGTTTTTGAATGAAAGGTACATTACTAGTGCATGAATTGGAATTAAAGAAGGCAAGTTGATGGACAGTAAAAAAATTTCCTTGGTGAGGGAAACTATCACATGGAAAAGAGTATAAACAACTACACGCATATAATCAATCCAACTATGACCAAGCAGAAGATTGTAATCGAGAGGTGCATCAAACACCTCAACCTCAACAATAACTATTTTTCCTTCTAACTCAATAGATAAAGAAGGAAGAACACCATAAGTTTTAAACCCTGTACCATTAAAATATTTTAGAGTATTATGTGACTCGGTAAGGGCAGGATAGCCAATGGATTTCCAACAAGTGACAGACATGATGCAAGTCGAGGCTCCTTCATCAATAATGGTTCGACAAATATTCTTATTTTCCACAATGACTTGTATTTGAAACGCTAATTGAGGAGGGAGCCTTGGAATGTGATCTTCCAAGTCAAATATTATCAAGTTTGTATAGGTAGGATCAATTCCACCAATATCCTTTAATAGTTCCTTCTGTTGCGTAGGACAACTTTTAAGGACTTCAAGAGCCGACGTCGCAGAAGGTCCCTGTGAAATATCTTTTACAATACTTTAGTTTTAAGTGGCACGTGCATGAGGGTTAAATGACAACTTACGAACAATGCCCTTAGGAGGAGGATGAAGAATTGTATCTAGACTCGGTCGTTCGAGATGAAGAGAATCATTGAGAGGTGAATTTGATGGAGGAGTTTGAACCAACGAAGGTGGTGAATCATCAACTTTCTCTTTTGAAGGAGAATAATATTTGGCTTGAGTAGCGACTGCAACTTCATTCTTCTTGGAGTCACCAGTACACATAAGTACATAAGACATGGTAGAGGGAGAAGGTCGATCATGAATAACCAACTGGGCCTACTGCTGGGAAGGAAAAAGTTGTGACAAAATGGCGGGTGTAGGAGGTGTCCCAGTCCCTTGTAGGATCTTAGTAACCTCAGCACGTCGTGGACAATCTTTTGTATAATGATCCTCACCATAGATAAGACAAATATAACAAATTTTTCACTTTTCTTTTCCATCAACAGGTTGAGTCTTGGGTTTATCAGATTGTTGATTATTATTTTTATCCTATTTATTCTTACCCTTCCCTTTCTTTTTATTTTGATTTTACCGGTAGGCGTAGACTGAATTGTATTAACCTCAGAAGTTTTATCGAGAGAAGGAGTTGGAGGAATAACATTTTGTACATTAGCAATAGTAGATTTGGGATTGGAATGTCTGGCTTGTTTAGAATAAGTCTCAGCATGAAAAGTGCCAATAACACCATCAACAACATGAGAAGCTACTGGAGGTGTTGGGGTTGGATTTGTAGACAGGCAAGGAGCACCAGGGATCAAGTCATATAGTGTGCCCGTTTGTGAATAAACAAGATCCAAGTATTGAGCATGACTAATCACCATCTCTTCAATGACGACACCACCCATGGTGACATCACAGACTATAGGATCGATGAGTGACTTGGTAAACCACTCAACCAATAGTTGATTAGGAAGGGGAAATTTGATTAATCGTCTTCTCCTTCTCGACTCGTGAATATGATCGGAAATATGAGTAGAAGAAGATTGTTTAAATGAACTAAAAATTTGAGTTTCTGTCTCATATCATATCGGTAACTGGTAATGTGTTAAGAAAGCCATAGCTAAGGTGTTGAAATCATTGAAGAATCCTTGTGGAAATTCAATATACCATTTGGCTTCCAAACCCATAAGAGTTCATTGGAAAACACGTAATCTAATGGATTCATCCATCAAGGAGTTGGAGGAACACCAGAGATGAAAGGTCATGACGTGATTATTTGGGTCTTCTCTCGATCGACCATCAAACTTAGGAATGCCTGATGGTAACTTGGCAGGTATGACCGACCAATAAGGAGAATGCAAGATAGGATCATTCAAAAACCTAGATAAATATGGTAAATACAAAGTAGCAAGAAACGACAATTGTCTGTTCACTTGAGGAAACTAGTAATTTTGGGGAGGTAATCCCATAGGTATACCAGTAGGACCATAAGCAGTCTGTAGATAGTTAGAGGGTCCTATCAAATTCAATGGTGGAGGGTTTTGAGTCAAGTAGCCAACATTTTTTGGTTGATTTGGGATGCTACCTTGAAAAGGAGCATTAAACTGAAAAACTTGACCCCGGGAAGGACTCATAGAGCCTGGATATGGTTGTCTGGGATTAGGGGGTACAAAATAATTCACTTGAGGAGATTTCTCCCCAGATAGTTTTTGATAGCCTTGGAAAGAAAAATTTCCAAGTTTGAGATTGCAATTCAGGGGTATATTGCTCGTACATTGGGTTATGACCCCCAACTTGGGGTTTCCCCCCAACTTGAGGTTGGCCTCCAACTGAAATTTAAAAACTAGAAGCGAAAAGATGACTTGTTCTTCCTCCTTTATTGGAGATACTTGGGCCAGGATGATTAGATCCTCTAGGTGGAGGTGGAGGAGGAATGTTAGACCCTCCAGAAAGAACCTGGGTAGGTGTAGGAACAAAATTGCTAGCAACATTATACCCAAGAGGAACAAAAATATTAGGCCCTCTAAATGGACTCTGGGAAGGATTAGCAATATAAGTATTAAGATCATTATACCCAGGTGGAAGTGACATATTTTATCTAAGAGGAAGTGGAATTCCAATAGGATCTTGAGTGATTACTGGACTTTCAGAAGAAACATGTGTAACTTGTGGGACCACAATAAAGCTAGTGAGCTAGAGGGGAAGAATTGTATGAGAACCAACCAACAATGGGTCTAAAACCATGACAAAATTACTGGTCATGCCAGTAAAATGATCTAAATGTATTGTATAAGCAGTGGAAGTCACAAGTGTATGTGATGCCATAGGTTGATTTGGACTCATTCCTATTTTATCAAAAATATCATGTCCCGAGGAGGTCCTCCAAAGAGAACGGACAGGGACTGAGCTAGGATTAAAAATTCTAGCAGTATGAACCAGAGTTATAAATGATTCACTCTAAAAGGGTGGATCATATACACCAGGATCCGCATAAGGTCCGATAGGTATTCTAGTATAATCTTTAGAAACAATGTCTCCCGACGATTTTATCCGGAGCAAAAGTGGATTTTGTATAACACTTAATAACAGATTTACAAGAAGTGTTGATTCCTCCAATGGAGTAGAACTTCCAATCTCAGAAGACACATTGTTATTGGCTTCTCTTTGAGGAGAAGCACCCTCTGGTGAGTTAGGAAGCAAAGGAGAATATTCTTCTGGCTCTTTTGGAGGTAACCCTTGCATCCTACATGAACAGTGAGGGCCAATGTTGGCCACACCAAATAAAGAATGAAATAAATCTTATGGACAACTAGAGAAACAAACAACACTCACTAATAAGATCTAGATATCAAACACACAAACAAACCTTCTTGTTTTGAAGTCACTAGTGGGTGATGAAATCCAACATTGCAAAATCAACACAGGAAGGGGCTGGGATAAAGAGGGTGGAAAAGTTACGTTGACGACCTTCTTAATGGACTTACACCCCGGTGCAAACTCCCACACATAATCGTGGGTATACCCTCCAAGGAGACCGAGTGAGTTTGGCCAACGTCAATTCTAGGTACCGTGAAGACTTTCCCCTCCACAGTCACCTCATGTAAAGACTCTAAATAGATAGGCCACTAAGGTTACCAATTATGACAATGATGCTTGGGGAAGCAGTCAACAATCTGATCCACACGCAAGGGAAGGGTATCTAAGCCCAAAATTGACTCAAGAAGGTCCGCACATGATTTTATTCTCAAGTGACCCCCAATAATATGTGCAATCTCTACACTAAGACCAACAAAGCAGGGTGAATAACTCTGTCGACCCTAATGTGACCTCGTGATTGACCCTTGTGTTAGAAGGGCTTCCCAGGACAAAATGTAGCAAGTGGATTTAAACTCTCCCTATCACAATATACTATTGTGTGTTTTGATGCTTTGGAGAGTTTGCCTCACAACCTATTCCAAAGCGTTATCCTATCTAATATTGGTGTATAAAAGTTATAGAAAATAAAAGTTTCTTGATAGATTTTAAAATTACGTTGAATTTTAATGGTTATTTCTTACTCAAAAGGGAAACATAAATGAAATTGATGATGTATTTGACCTTGACCCAATAAAATGCAAAAATGGATGATATTCAATCATTTCACTCGATGAACTCTAATTACAATAGAGAGAAGGTTTCTCTTTCCATAATACAAAGAGTTACAAAGAACAATTTATCAATCTTTGAATGATATGGATTCCAAACAATCAAAGCTACTAAATCTTCCAATTTTCTCTTTTCAACAAATATTTGAATGCAAAATATTTCTTGTAAAGACTACTAAAAGAAGAATAAACTTCAATCCTTTCTTTTTCAAATCAGAACAGAGACATAATCTAGAAAGAAATAATTGTCCAAAAATATCAATGCACTTGCAACACTTTTTCCCAAACCAAACTCAAAATGCAAGGAAAAAATGAAAAGATAAGAAAAATATTTGTCGAATGAAAACAAAAATTGTTTTCCAATCAACAACAATCTAAAACTTAAAAATCAATCCAAAACTCAAAAAAGATCAATAACAACTTATACAACAAGCACTTAGGGACAAAGCCTTGATATTATACCCTTGCAATAAGAAGTAAAAGATAAAACTTACAAAGCTTATGAAGAAGACTCTCAATTCTTGAAAAACAACCAAATTCAGGCTTAAAAGATGCAAACCAATCATTCACCAAGATTAAACGTTCATCTCAAGAAGTAAAGACAAATTTTGGCAAAGAGAAGAAAGTTGACTGTTACTCCAAAAAATTCTACAGGAATCATCGCAGGGTGTAGAAGAGTATAGTGCGACGATGAAGAATCGTCGCAGGCTGAAGGAAAAACATAGTGTGACATCATTGCTCTGGTTCACACAAGTAGGGTGTGACGATGAATGAATATAAGGAAAATTTGAAAGGAGGACAAAGTTGCTCAATGAACTTTCAGAACCAGGGAGTCAAGATGGATCACCCACAGACTCGGAGAATGAAATTGACCAAAAGCAGGAAAGTTAAAAGAAAATAAGCAAAAAAACAAAAGAATTTGATCCCTTGTATGGTCAACAATTTTGTTGTCAGAAAAATTGGTAAGTGTGGACACAAACTAATATCTCTAACTTCAACAAGAAGCTAGAAAAAAATAGGGCAAAATACAAACTTCAACTTAGATTTCGTTGTCATACAAACTAGTTCAGAGAGGGACAAATGACATACCTTTTGAATCACGTTTTATCCTCGCTAGTGTCATCCTTGTTACTCCATCTTTGGATTCATGGAGTGGTGAACCTGTTTAATAAGCACAAAACAAAAAAGAGAGAGAACAACAATATATATATTCCAATGAATTCTATGTATAAGATCAAGGAGTTATACAATAAAAGTAAAGACACCTTTATAGGGAAGAAATTTATTGTTGCATTATATTAAATGAAAGTGGAGAATAAAACCCATGCCTTGATGTTGCAAGGTCCCTTCCAATGGCTCTTTTCTTCAACTCACACACCTTTGCCCCAATACCTTTGATCAAGAAGATCCACACCCTGACTTAGAGCGCTAAAGAAAAGCTATCTCAAGTATAATCTATAGCAGAATTCTTCATGCATAAGCAAGCCTTAGCCTTTTCCATGAGATATCCCTCTTTATATAGGGTGAAAGAGAGATGGATGAGGAGATTAGGATGATCCCACTAAATCAGAGAAGTGATTAAGATCCAAACCGATCGAAGGCCACCTCATATTCTAGAAGATTCCCTTCTAGAACCTTCGTTAATTTCACTTTTCCTCTTGTTTAAGCATCATCGTACCCTATGCACAAGCATCCTGCGACGACGTCACAGTATAGTTTTGGTGCAACATGTGACGATCAAGCATCGTCACACCCCAAGCATAGAGCAGGGTGCGACAATCTCCTTTGACATAGTTTTTAAGGAAGAAAAGATAATCCACTTTTCTCATGGAGAAAGTCTCTTTTAATGTTTTCAGGGAACATGGAAGTGAGTCATGCACATATCATCAGTTGATCACAAGGGTGACCAAAATAATGTGTAACACCTAAAGCATGGTACTAGCGACAAGTTTCTCCAGCCCCCTTTGATTACTTTACCTCCCTATGTCATTAAGGGTGTAGTTAGGAAACATGTCCCTTGTTTTGAGTTTTATCATGGGTGAAGCCTTCTTTTAGAATCCAAGGGTAGGTTGAATACCTTAAAAGGAAGTTTGTTATCTCAGTCTTTCATCTTTCCCTTGAGAAATTGCCATTCATCCTCTAGTTTCTTGCTAGTTCCTTCCTAGACCTCATTTGTGAAGACATCCAAGGTAACCAACCTTCAGACTCTTTCAGTCGGTCTATTGAAACTTTGATTTTTCACGATCCCTTTCTGAGATGGATTGAGAACTTTCCTAAATATGTGAAATGGCATGATTTTGTCCCTCCATCCCGCCTCCATGAGCTAGATTTTGCGATTTCCAATGATACAATACATTTTCTAACTCATGTTATTTTTTTGCTGGACTTATCACTGTTTTGGTTTATGATGAAGCACAGAGGCAGGTATTATGAGAAATTGCTAGGATGTTTTCACTGGCTATTTGAATACACCTAGCATTCAACTCACAGGTAAGAGTAGGTAAGTAGATAAGCAGTTTTCATTCAATGTATATACCATCTGTATTTCATGCTAGAATAGTTGTATTTCCATTTGTACATATGATATGCTTACTTGTATTTCATTGTATCATATATGAGCTAGGGGTGATATCACCACCCCAAATGATTATTAGTCAATATTATTGAGATCTAGTAGGTCACAGGTCATACTAGAGATGTTGAGGATCTCATGCACTCTATGGTGAGCACATGTACCCGAGTTGGAGCCAAATGTTATCCCCTATCCTAGGGATAACAAAGGATATTATGTATCAAGGCCCACAGGTCCTAGACATGGAGTACTGAGAGCCATATTGCCTTGAGCCTGGCCTTGGAGGGCCCATCCTTCTTCTTCAATGCCTCTATTCTTTCAACATCAGAAACATCCATCCCATCGGCCTGGTTCTGAAGTAGCAGTGGATATTTCTCTATGAGTTAATGAGTCTAGGTATCATGGTATGTGTCACTCTGATTCTGAAAACATTTGAATATGTGCATTTAATTATATTTTGATTCATGACATGTGTTTGGACTTTATGCCTTTTGACTTGTCCATACCTGGGGGGTATGACAGAATGCCCTAGAAATTTGGTTCCCCTAGGAGTGAGTTTCCACTGGGTGGGTTTATGAAAGGTCATCATCCATTCCTATCATACTTATCACTTTTCATCATCTTCCCTCTCATATTTCCCCTACATTGGTTCGGGTATTGGGTTTGCCAATCTAGTAAAGGTTTGTACCTTGCCTTGTGGGAAGAAGGGGCTAAAGACCCAAAGGGTAAAAGTATCTAGAAAAAGTTAAAAGCCAAAAGATCAAACCTTGAGATGCTTCGCCTAGGGATTCCCGAGAAAGAAATAAAAGGCTTCTCAGCAAGAAAAAGGGGGGCCCCATAAAAAGATAAAACTCAAGACTTAGTTGGTGGATAGGGGGTCTCTTCACGAGCCAGCCTATTAGGTCCATGGGCATGTAGCAGTATTGTTGAAATATTGTAACTACAAAGAGTATTATATTTTATTATTGATGTATTATTCATTAGATCAATACCCTTTTGTGGATTGATCATGTCGGGCATTGTAAATGACCAAATCCCCTTTTGCGGATTGGTCAAACCCTAATTGTAATATGCATAATGAGAATTTGGCCCCTAGAATTAATTAAAGTGGTTATAACCACCCAAAAGGAGAAGTTGGCCCTTCTAGTGAAAAGACACATACTCTTAGCACCTGCTAGATTGTATAAATAAAGGAGGCTAGCGCCTCATTTGTTCACTCACTCACTTGTTCATCAGAGCGCAAGTTTCGAGCTGTAGTTGGAGAAGAAGGAAGAGAGAGAGACACATTCTTGGGAAAGGACTTCCTGTAGTGTTTGGTTTATTCTCTTGGCAGTGTATTGGCTATCTATATTAAGGAAGTTTTTGCTAGGTTTTCTCCCCCATGAGGGTTTCCCAGGATAAATGATGTGTCTCTTGTGATTGTGTATTTCTCAGTGATCCTATCTATGCTATGGTTATATAGTGAATTGAAAATAAACCTAATAATATCTTAAACCTTAACATGGTATCAAAGCTAAGATGAAGAGATCATCTTTCACAAGAAGAAAAATGTCACTATTGTCGTACATGAAAATTAGGGCTTTTTATTGGAGAGGAAGTTTTTCCTAAAACCCATCTAGAAAAGTGCGCCCTACCCTAGTGAATATTTTGGTAGCTCCAATGCACCTTTTCAGTGGATAGAACTCCCAGAAACTGAAACCATAGTTTTCACCGGTACCAGAAGTACCAGAAGCACTAGAAAACCAGAAGTACCAGAAAACCAGAAGCACTAGAAAACCAGAAGTACCAGAAAACCAAAAGCACCAGTCTAGAAATCCGCAGGTCAAGTTTGAGGGGTAAATTTTGGATTTTCAGAAATATGAATACACCAGCTTACTCACCTTAGCTCAATGCATGTATCTCCTAGATCATAATTTCAAAACTTGAAGTTTGAAAAATTAGGGTTTCCTCATAAAACCCTAAGTTGTGGTTGCAATTGCAGTTTCAAAATCAGCTGCAGTAAAAGTTTGAGTCACCCTTTAAGTTTTAAAAGGGGTTGGTAATTATTATTGTTGCTACCAGATGGTGCCACTACCTACATATGTTATCAAATCTATGTACTCACATATGTTTAAATGGTTAAGATTTAAAAGGGTATTTGCAGGAGAAGGTATCTATTGCCATAGATCCAGAAGGATCTCAAGATCCAACACATTCAGAGGAATAATGCAACCCAGGTTTGATTATTCTAATATGCATATATTTGTTATGACATTATTTTTATCTAGGTTGCATGTTGAAGCTATGACCATCATACTAACCTTTGGTCAAAATTAAAGTCAAGGTATTAGATGGATTAAAGTTGAGATCATAGAATTTATTCTCTAAACCAACCTTCTGTCAAGATAAGAATATTGTCTTAGTACAAAGGATAGGTTGAAGAAAGCACTTGTCATCTTAAGTGAATGAGACTTGGAAGAAAATCCACACTCATTCTTAAGGACAAGACTCTAGGTTCCAGGTTTGATTAATTAAGTTGATAAGATACAAGTTGCACATGACAAGTTGATAACTACCCCTATACATGTTGAGATAGCAGTCTTTGAAAAGTATTATACTTGGTATCATATGAGCATATTGAGATAAATGCTTAATGTAATCGTTTGCCAGATACAGCTAACATCTCCTCTAGGAGAAATTTCTTGTGTTAGTTCCAGGTTGTCATGGAGGAATGTTTGATCACAACAATATAAGAGTGTTGACCTCATTTTGTATTGTATTTCTTACTTTTGATATTTTCTTTAGATAGGTCACAAGTGATAGCTCTAAAGGAGCCACTGTGATGATTATTAGTGCTATTGTTTTATCTACTATTATCAAAAGAGTATTATTCTTTCTTGTTGTTTTGTTGACCTTGTTTCAGGTCACAGGTGCTAACCTTGAGGAAGCTATAGTGAAGGTTGTAGAGGGAAACATATTAGATGAGATATGAAGCATACTATGTACATGACCATATACACTCATGTACCAAATAATATGAATAAGAATCTATCTTTTGAGATTCAGAGTATCTCATATGAAGATGGATTGAAAGGAGCAGAAGCCTAAAAGATGACTAAACATTAGAAAAAGAAATCATAGCAGAATTGTTCAAAGGTTAATGAAGCCACATTGACAGGAAGCAGAACTCGACTATGTCTTTCATATTTAGACTTGGTATTCAACACCAAGTATACCTTGTAAGAGATGATGAAGTCCTTGTATACTTAGAAGAAATCGAGAGTAAGTTTGATCTCAGAAAGGATCAGATGAAGAGATAACTTCCAGGACTGGGAGACAGATGTTGTGAGAATACTATATCGTAGCTTCATAAACTTCTAGGAGATATGAAATCGCCTAGGAAGATTCTCTTGGTTCAGTAACAGAGAAGGAAGCCAGTCAGAAAGACTAGGATATGGATTCTTCCGTGAGACTAGAAGAGAAGTCAGTATTGACTTCCAAGATTGATCTATACAGATCAAGCATGTTGCAGATGTACAAGGCTTGATGTGTGTCTAAAGGATTCTCCCAACAAGAGGGAGAAGACTATGACAAGACACTTACTCCAATAACTGAATAAATAGTTCCAATATTTATGAAGACAACTAGAACAACCATCATTCATATATAGTATGAGATGCGGGGGGAGAAATCCCCATATTTAAAATTGAGTAGAAGTTGGTGCATTACATTAGTTGGGTCATGGAGACATGACTACAATGAAAGATAAGAGTTACCTCCATGAAATAAGAAGAGATGCCTTCAATATCAAGTTATTAAGCCACTCTCAGTTTCAGATGAAGTTGTTTATGTGATAGAATAAGAGGAGTTACTCACAGATTTCAGCAGTCACAGTGAGAATGAAGCAACCATTCTTAGCTTCAGAGAAGCTGCAGGTGCAGAGTCCCAGATTCCAGAAGGAATAGTTGTTGAGAGAGTAGAGAACATACTCCCAGACAGTGAGACAGATAGTTCTTTGCAGAAAGCACATAGAGTGAGCACATGATTGTGTAGATTGAGTTGCAGCTGAGCAAGTGTACTAGATTGGTACAATGTAAGGAAAAAATTTGATTTGAAGATTGAAGATAGAAAGACTCATGTCTACCAGTTGAAGGAAGCTCGGTATGTGTTGAAACAAGCTCCTAGAGCTTGATATAGTAGAATTTATATTTTCCTAGAGATCTTGGGATTTACCAAGAGTAAAGTTGGTTCTAACCTTTATCTCAAGGTTATAAATGATGAGCCAGTGATGTTACTACTATATGTAGATGATGTATTATTGACAAGATGAAGAAAATATCATCACAAATTGCAGAAGAAGCTTGCTACAGAGTTTGATGGAAGACCTAAATGCATTATATCTTAGGTCTTGAAGTTTCGCAGAGCACAGAGAAGATCTTCCTTAACCAAGGGAAGTATACAGTTAAAATGAAGAGGTTTGACATGTTGAAATGTAAATCCATGAATGCACCCATGGAAACGAAGTTGAAGCTCCTGGTAGATACCTCGTTAGAATTGGTTGATGCTACTTTGTACAGACAAATTATTGGTTCAGTGATGTATCTGACAAATACCAGGCTAGATATATGTTTTTACTTGAGCCAGTATTTTGTAGAGCCTAGACATGTTCACATTGTTGTTTCAAAACATATGATGATATACCTTAAGGGTACGTTGGATTTTGGTCTCTATTATACTAGAGATCATGACTTCATACTGAGTGGTCACACCGATTTAGATTAAGCTGGAAGTGCTTCTGATAAAAAATAAAAAATAAAGAGCACTTTAGAATGTTGTTTCAGTCTAGATTTAGCCATGACTTCATGGAAGAGTAGGGAGCAATTCAGCACTGCTCCGAGCACGACAGAAGAAAAATAAATTGTTTCATGTTCCACCAGTTGTGAAGCCATGTGACTTCAGATGTTGTTGACAGATCTATTTGATCTGGTGATGGAATCCACCGTGATTCTATGTGATAACCAAGTTGTATAAAGATGATGTAGAACCATGCGTTCCATGATGAGTCGAAGCACATAGAGATCCGGTATCACTTCATTCGTGATATGTTGCAGAGAGGAGCCATAAAGCTCCAATATGTTAGCATGAATGAACAAGTTATTGATGTGTTGACCAAGCCTCTATCTCATGTAAAGTTTGAGAACCTTCGAGATAATCTTGGTGTAATCTGTAAGGACCTCCCTCGAAAGGGGGAGTAGTGTTTTGATGCCAGCCCCATGATGATGATGTGTCAGTCGAGTGTTGTGATGCCAGCCTTGTGCTGATAATGTGCCAGCCTAGTGTTGCGATGCCAGCCTTATGTTGATGATGTGCCAGCCTAGTGTTGTGATGATGTGCCATCCTAGTGTTGTGATGCCAGCCTTTTGTTGATGATGTACCAGCCTCATGTTGTGATGATGTACCAGCCTCATGTTGTGATGATGTACCAGCCTCGTGCTGTGATGATGTGTGCCAACCTCGTGCTGTGATGCCAACTTCATGTTGATGATGTTGTGTTGCCAGTCTTGTACTGTGATTCCAGCTTCGTGCTGATGATATTGTGTAGCCAGCTTCATGTTGTGATGTCATCTTCGTGTTGAAGATTCTTAGCCTAGTGTTGATATTGATGATGCTCCATCCTTTGTGTTGTGTTGTTGTTGATGGTGTTGATACTCCAACCTTTGTGTTGTGTTATTGTTGATGTTGATGATGCTCCAACCTTTGTGTTGTGATATTGTTGTTGTTGATGTTGTATCAGCCTTGTGCTGTTATTGAAGATGATGATGATGATGCCACTTCAGCTTCTTGCTGAAGATGATGATGATAATGCTACTCTAGCTCCATGATGTGAATGATGATGATGAGAAAAACTTTTTATTATTTATAGATACGCCAGTCAGTGTTCCAAGATGTTGTTGATGATGTTTCCCTCTCTCTCGCCTGATGTTGTTGTAGAATACCCTTCTTGTTAAGGGGGAGTGTTGAAATATTGTAATTGCAAAGTGTATTATATTTTATTATTGATGGATTATTCATTAGATCAATCTGCTTTTGTGGATTGATCATGTCGTGCATTGTAAATGACCAAATCCCCTTTTGCGGATTGGTCAAATCCTAATTGTAATATGCATAATGAGAAGTCAACCCCCAGAATTAATTAAAGTGGTTATAACCACCCAGAAGGAGAAGTCAGTACTGCCAATGAAAAGACACGTCCTTTCAGCACCTGCCAGATTGTATAAATAAAGGATGTTAGCGCCTCATTTGTTCACTCACTCACTTGTTCATCAAAGAACAAGTTTTGAGCGACAGTTGAAGAAGAAGGAAAAGAGAGAGAGGCACATTCTTGGGAAAGGACTTTCTATAGTGTTTGGTTTATTCTCTTGGCATTGTATTGGCTATCTATATTAAGGAAGTGTTTGTTGGGTTTTCTCCCCCATGAGGGTTTCCCAGGATAAATGATGTGTCTCTTGTGATTGTGTATTTCTCAGTGATCCTATCTATGCTATGGTTATCTAGCGAATTGAAAAGAAACCTAATAATATCTTAAACTTTAACATGTATGACACTACTATTCATCTGGTCACCACGCCAGGGTAGTGACTCTTGGTGGCATAGCCAAGAGAAAGGGGGTCTCATCACGATCAAAACTTCTTATCTCCGTGAAGTGATTTTGGGTAACGTTGTCACCACTGGTCACCACGTCGGGGAAGTGTCCCCCAGCTATTATATTAAAAGAAAAATCAATAAGATAAAAAGTAAAAAGGCATCGAATGGGATAGGAAACAATTGCATCCATGACAAGGTGCAACTCACCCTCTTTAGAGGCACCCACAGGTAAGACCTACATTTCCCTATCATCACTGCACCCCTTACCCAAACATTCCCACACCATCTCATGCACTCACATGACCTAGATTGGTCTTCACATAGAAACACCCCACACCTAAGGATAACTGGCCCAATAGGATGTCCTTGAACCCTCTCCAAACTTGACTTGTAGAATAGCATAATGTCTTTAAGCACTTGTCCGAGAAAAGGGGGTTTTATGCACATGTTTGGGTAACTGGATTATTAGATGTGATTGACATTGCTATGATCCCTTTGACTTATGAGCCCGTGGAGGGCGTACTTTTTGTTTCTACAGGACAACACTTGATGGACAGGTACATATAGGGATATGATTAGCTTATACCTCCATAGGGATGAAATCCCACCAAATTGATGTTAAGACCCCAGCTAAGGGCAGACATATACCAAAGGCTTGCACCGGAGAGAGAGGAGTATGTTACACTAGAGACAACCTTCCTGGGCTGGACTCAGGGGGGTCTTGCCTTTCCCCTTGAACGTTGGCCTTGGAAATCCCATGATGTCACCTCTATGACCCTTGACATCACCCAACGCCAGATGGACACGATGGAGGCAGTTGTGTGCCAAGTGGCACGTGTGGGATGATCCAGAGGCCTTGGAAGGCATAATTTTTTTCTCTTGGAGGCCAACGTTTCACCTAGGAGGCCCAACATCACCCTAGAAGGGCATTATGTCACCTCTTTTACATGTTTTAGGGTTTAATTTATCAATTTTATGTAAAAAATTGGATAATTGATGTAACTGGCCATGTAAGCCTTTTTTACCTAATTTTGTAATTAAAGGTTATTTGGATTGTATAAATAAGGGATTAATCCCTTGTATTTTTTCATCATTCTTTCACTCACATAATTGATGTCTGAAATTTGGCCTCTTTAAGGATTTTTGGCTAAAACTAAGTGGTGTGCAACTCTTGGAGGAGGCTTGTCTTAATGTATTTTGGCATTTTCTTGGTGGAAAGTCTTCAACTAGGGCATATGACTAGATTATTGTTGGTGAATGTAGGTGAAAATATGCAATTCTTCTTTCTTTGAATGGTTATAGTATCTTTTACTTTGCATTTACTAAGATTATGAAATTGCTAGTGTAAAACCCCAGGAGATTAAACACATGTTATTGTCCTTGTCTCAATAACTATCCACCTACTAGATTTTGCTAGAAGACATATCCATTGAAGCATGTGCTAGAGCCCTACTTTTTTAGCACTCTAACACCATTGCTTGATCAAGATTTTATTTATCTCAAGCTTGATCTAAAGAAGAAGTAAAACCGCTTAGGGCCTAGGGTTACCTACTTCCTAGAAGTCGTTTTCCTTCTAGGGTTTGGTGATTGAGGCCTTGGGTTACCAACACATCAATCGTTCTCCCTCTTGTCTTCAACTCACACATTATCATTTGTTTCCTTCAAATATTGCTACTGCAAAAAGTGACTCCATTATCCCTAAATACACTAGTTTATACCTCATACTTGGTTGATTGATGAAAACAACCCCCAAACCATTTACCTCAAGCTATTTGCTAACTACTCCTAACCCTAGATTAGACTAATATACTAACCTTATTGTTGTTGTTAAAAAAGTAAGATAAATCCATATATTTCAGCAATAAAAGCTCCTAAAAGCAATTGTTAAAGTTGATTTTTACATTGCCTTATTAGCTTCTGACAAGTGTTAGCATATTGTTAATTCTAGATTACTATTTTGGGTCATTTTGAAGCTTATTCAAGGCTTAATTGTGAATCTATTAATACATTGTTGTTATAAATTTGTATTTCTTCATATTATAAATCAACTTATTTCTTTTATGGAAAGTCCAATGTTTTACGAAGCTCTAACATCAATTGTTACTTGCAAAATAGTGTTTTCTTGTTATCTTGTTCTGTTTAGGTACACTTAAGCCTATCTTTCCTTCATATTGTTAAACCTTTGGGACTTTCTGATCGGTGTGAATTGTGAGAGGGGACAACTTTTCTTGATACCATTACCTTTTCCTTATCAAACCCCTGGGTCACCGGGGACGTCTCCCCTAGGATTTCACCCCTAAAGAGAAATAGGTGTCTTATTTAGGTGACAGTGATAGGTCAACCTCCTGTTACGCCGATTTATCGTCCACTTGCCTTTGGATTTTGGGCAAGTACAAATTGTGTGACAACAAGCCTGAATAGCCCTACATAATGTGATCACCCCTATAAATAACCTGGCACCCATAAACCGGGTGTCCCAATAGGTCTTCCTTTAGACTTCCAATCATATCCCCGATGAAAGGAACTGAGAGTGAGGACTAAAAGGATCGGGCATGGCTAACCACAAAGGCCTAGGAGTCCATAATACAATATCATCCACATGGCCTAAAGGGATTCAAATTGCATCTTCCTAGGTTTACAATGGTGTATCCAAGTGAAAACTCATAGGGTACCTCCCTAGGAGGTAAGGTCCACCCTATTTTTTTATTATGTATAGTACTGAAAAGTTTCCATTATATCTTAATCATAGTTTACAACTAGTATCCTTACACCATGCCAATGCTTCTTTCAACCCCCCTTTAGTTTGTCTCTCTTTGACTCTTGCTATCAACTCCTCTTCGCCCATCTCTTGGTGATGTTGGATGGACATATGGTTGGCTTAGTTTGAGTAGATGTTTTTTCATGGACAGAGAGCTAGAATAGCGCACTACCTAGAATATTGTTATCCTATGTGGCATGATGACTAAGGTCCCATTGGGTGCACGCAATGGGGGAGTTATCACTTGATTAGGATAGGTACATACTTAGAAGGTAATTTACCCCTAAAGGAATGGGACCATCTAATATATAACTTGGAGGTTGGATACTTGATTTAGGATACTTGGGTTGAGGAGCAGTTTTCATGGAGTTTGGTTGTGGATCTAGTCAAATATGTTGAGGTGAAGCATTGGAGCAAGTAACTACCTTGGAACACATGTTGAGGAAAATTGGGAATCAAATTACATGTGTTACATAGGTAGAGGAGGATCACATTGCATGATTGTAGTTGGATAACGAAGCACCATGTAAGAGGGGACGTTGGGACCATATTTTCATGGGTCCACCCCATGTTTTTTTGAAGTATAATAATGAGAAGTTTCCATTATTTCTTAATCATAGTTTACATCTAGTATCCTTACACCATGTCAATACTCATTTCAACCCCACTTTAGTTTGGCTCCCATCGATTTTTTCTTACACCTCCTCTTCCCTCATCTTCCTCCATTTCCAGTGCCTTCTCTCTGTTTGATTGTCGTTTTCTTGGATATTGGAGAAACATGGAGTGAGAAGATCACACTTGCACCTAATGATCAAGTGAAACTTGAAGGATGACCAATATGTGATAGGTTGGAGGCTACATACCTTAGATTTCGAGGAAACTTTGGGTATTCCCTTTTTTTGTTTTATGTTCTCTTATATCTAAGATTTTGTTTTACTATGTTTTTTTTGCTCATAACGTAGCACTTCATTTTCTATGACATATTTTACAGAGTTTGCAGAGACTCTCCAATAAACCACAAGAGACAATGAGTGGAGGCACCACTTTTTTGGGGGATTTTTCATTGATTGTATTGGAATTTGTATCTCTTCCATCATTCTTTTACATACATTCATTAGTCTATAGAGGAAAAGTAGTGAAAGGAATTAGATAAATGGAACATTTGTTTCATTTTTGCAATGACATTCACAAAGCATGTGAAGCATGAAGTCGATTATAATGAAAAATGCACTACTTTAAAAACTTAGACTATTAAACAATTTATTCTGGGCCTACTTTTTCCTTTCCTAAAGTTGAGCCTTATAACATGTTTGTCCCAATCTATCCCTTGAGTCATCCACCTCCTTTTAGGTGAGACACATAGTTTAGCTACTAAACTATATGTTACATTTTGGTTGCTCCAGTGTGACCCTACATAGATTTCTAAGCTAGTTCATTGTTTGTGTAGCTCCTTATGGGTTAAACCAGCTATCGACGGGTTGGATTCACTCTTCCTTAGGGATGATACTTTCTTCACCCCTTTTTATTTTCCTTTCATAGGAGAATTATCCTCCCCCTTCCTTTCCCATCTTTGTCTTCCTAATTCATTTACTATCCCCAGCAATGATGGTTCCTCCTTGCCTATTAGCTACCCTTATCCCATTAGTGAACCCTCTATTACGATCACCTTTCAATGAGGGTACCCCTCACCTCATATCCTCGTCTCATAATGAGCCATTTTTTGTTAGTGATCCCTCTAGTATCTCCTCAAATATTTATATATTATCTCTTAAGTTTGTGTTGGATCCTCTTGGGAAAGAGGCGCAATTGTTCATTTCCATTTGGGGAGCACATCTCTTCCTCCCCCTCCCTTGGGTGTGTCACATTTCTTGTTGTCTACCCACTTCTTGACCAATGTCGTTGTTTCCTAAACAATTTTTGTGGTTGATACTACCCATATTATGGGAGCCTATTTTCCCTTGTTGAATTATGCATTTTGAACCTATGAACTAGAAGGCAATATCGACACAACTGGATTTCCTTGTGACAATTCATATTCAAATTTGATTCAAAACATCAAATGAAATGTGGAAGCTCATTGATCACGCCTCCTAGATGAATGCTATAAATTCCAAAAATCGCATAGATGATCCTCCTAGATCATACCTCCCCAATGGAGAAGCTTTTGGTGCCAAGAAGCTTACTTTCCTATAAGTTCAAGGAAGAGTTCCCTCAATTTTTCTTTTGTATACCTTTTTTTCATGTTTGGTAATTGTCCTCTTAGAACAACCTACAAATAATCAATTTGTTCCCTTTGTAAAGGTTTGATTTTTTTTATATGACCATATCATTTTCCAGAGCTTTGAGTGCTTTAGGTACTAGGTATTCAATCTTGGGCAAGGTTGACTTGTAACTAACATCTTATTCATTCAAAAAACTTGGCTCATAGAGTTTCAATTACCACAAATTGAAAATTAAATGGATGCTTATATATGATGGCTTCTTTATGCATCCATGAGAATGCATCACACACACACAAAGTGTGCATCCTCAAAGTTTGAACATACATCGCAACATGGTTGGATAATACACATCTCTTCAAATGTGCTAATGTCCTTTTTATACTAAATTGAGCAATAGTTTTGGAAGTTTGAGATGCCTTAATCAATAGAATTTAATTTCCTTCTTTTGGAATGCAAATCTACCCTAACCTATAGAGAAATCCCCATTGAATGTAGAAATCTAGTTTTTCTCCTTCCTCATTACTTGTATGGTTACTAGCTTGTTTATATATGGGTGAAAAATTAATATTGAAGGAATATCATCCATTTATAAAATTTAATGTGCTGCAATTGTTAGGTTTTGGTGTTTCGCCAAAAGGTTTTTCACTTATATAAGAGACCACTTGATGTCTTGTTTTTTTTGTGATGCTTGATGGACATGTGGATGTCTTAGTTTGAGTGGATTCTTGACCTTGGATAGAATGCTAGCATAGTGCACTACCTAGGAGGTTGTTATCCTATGTGGCATGATGACTAATCCATTGAGTGCGCACGATGGGGGAGTCTTTGCTTGATTAGGAGAGGAACCTACTTAGGAGGATGAGTGATAGGCACTTGGAGGAGGAAAATTACCCCTAAGGACATGTGACCACCTAACAATCACCTTGGAGTTTGGATACTTGATTTAGGATGCTTGGGTTGAGAAGCATACTTCATGGAGTTTGGTTGTGGATCTAGACACATATGTTGAGGAGAAGCATTGGAGCAAGTAACTACCTTGGCACATGTGTTAAGGAGAATTGGGCACAAGAGTACATGTGGTACATATATAGAGGAGGAGCACCTTTCATGATGGTTTATGGAGAATTAAGAACCATGCAAGAGGAATAGTTGGGACCCATTTGCATGGGTCCACCCTATGTTTTTTTATGTATAATATTGAGAATTTTCCATTATTTATTAATCATAGTTTGCAGCTAGTATCTTTACACCATTCCAATGCTTCTTTCAACCCTCCTTTAGTTGGTTTCCATTGACTCTTTCTTGCATCCCCTGTTCCCCCATGTTCCTCCATTTCCAAAGCCTTATCTTCATCTCATTTTCGTTGGATTGGAGCTTGGAGCAACATGGAGTGAGAAGGCCACACTTGCACCTAGTGATGGAGATACACGAGAAGGAGGACTAGAATGTTACAGGTTGGAGGCTCCATACCTTAGATTCCGAGGACACTTTCCAGATTAACTTTTTTATTTTCTATGCTCTTATATCTAAGATTGTATTTTACTATGCTTTTTCTCTCATACTATATAATTTCATTTTATGCACAATATGTTATAGAATTTGGGGAGACTCACCATTGTTTTATGGCATAGGTGCACAATAGGTCCATGTCCCTTTTCTTAATTTATTTTACATGTGGCTAATATTTTTATTATTTGCCTCTTGTTATAAGTTGGATTCACATCCAGCGTAAAAAAATCCATTTCACTCATTGGACTTGTCGAAAACATTATTGTCATTATCTCACAAGAGACAATTAGTGGGGACACCTATTTTGTTTTGGGATTTTTCATTGATTCTATTGGAATTTTTCTCCCTTCCCCCACTCTTTTACATACATTCACTAGTCTATGGAGAAAAGTAGTAAAAGGAATTAGATAAATGAAATATTTATTTTTCTTTTACAACGACATTCACAAAACCATGTGAAGCATGAAGTCAAGTCTTGTGAAAAAATAACTATTTTGACAACCTAGACTATTAAACCCTTTCTTTTTGTCCTATTTTGGCCTTTACTCAAGTTGGGCCTTGTAAATTTTTTGTCTCAATCTATCCCTTGAGTCATCCACCTCCTTTGGGGTGAAACAAGTAGTTTAGCTACTGAAGTATTTGTTACATTTTGGTTACTGCATTGCGACCCCACGTTTTGGTTACTAACGTATTATTCATTTGAAAAACTTGGCTCATAGAGTTTCAAATCCAAAAAGTTAAAAATTAAATGGATTTTTATATAGCATGGCTTTCTTATGCATCCATGAATATTCATTGCAACCTACGAAGTGTGCATCCAAGAAGTTTAAACATACATCGCAACATGCTTGGACAATACATGGCTCTTCAAATGTGTTAATGTCCTTTTTGTACTAAAGTGGACAACAATTTTGGAAGTTTGAGATTCCCTTATCAATTTAATTTAATTTCCTTCTTTTTTAATGCAAAGATACCCCAACCTATAGAGAAATCCCTATTGAATGAAAAAATTTGGTTTTTCTCCTTCCTCGTGACTTTTATGGTTCCTAGATTGTTGATATATGGGTGAAAAATAAATACTGAAGGAATCACATCCATGTATAAAACCTAACTTGATGCAATTGTTAGGTTTTGGGGTTACTCCAAAAGGGTTTTCACCTATCTAGGAGAATGTTAGGTGTTATATTTTTCATTAGTTTAGTTAACATTAGATTTGCCATAGAATTTTTATCTTATTTTAACATTCAATAATCATATACTTAAACATATAAGCAAAAGATAAACAAGCATAAGAAGACACAAAGATTTATCCTGTGAAAACCCCAAACTCGAGGAAAGACCCAACCAACTTTTCTGAGAGAGAATATTCCAATACAACACTGTTGGATCATGTTGTCATTGATGCCAATGGTTTGATTGATTGATGTCATTGATTGATGTCAAGTGATTGATTGATGTCAAAGGATTTATTGATTGATGATTGATGTAATATA
>JZKD02S1583910.1:556215-570995 GCA_000966675.3 Picea glauca
ATGGAAGATGAAGTTTGTGGATTAAGTTGTACCAAAATAGGATGGTGCTACAATTTCATAGGTGTGCACTTGTGTGTGTGTGTGTGTGTGTGTGTATATATATATATATATATATTGCAGGAGAAAGGACTTTTTTCCAAGCAACAACATAGATCTAGATGGATCTCATACCCAGTCCATTCAGAGGAACAATGCACTCTCCTTGGAAGTGAAGACTCTAGGTTTGAGTGTTTAAATTGATATACCTCTAACTTACATTTCTAGTATGTCATATTTGATACATTACAAGTAGGTGTTGTAGTTGTGACAACAATCTTTAATTGCATTAAAGTTATGATTGTTATACTAGACATGCACTTGTTGATCTCCCATCTAGGAGATATTCTTGTTTTGTTGTTTGTACCAGGAAGGTTATATTATTAAATTCCATGGAGGATTCCATGGATATTTTGTTGTTGTTGTTTCTTGTTCTTGACAGTTTATCTTGTAAATTCCATGGAAGTTACCATGGAGATGTTGTTGTTCTTGTCCCGAGTAGGTTACCATGAAGGCAAGTCACCAATGATAGCTCTAAGAAGGATCTATAGTGATGGTTGCAGAAAGAAACATATTGGATGGTCTCTAGTTTGAGACATGAAGCAGTCTGACCAGACAAGGAATTTTCATAGATTGACAGTTCTACCAGTTCAATCTTTGTCACACGATTTTATCAGGTTGAGTGAGTTATGGCATAGGAGACTTGCTCATTTACATTACATGGCTCTTCCCATCCTAGGGAATATGGTGGTAGGTATTCCAAATCTTCGTGTAGAGCACGATGGCATTTGTAGAGGCTATGTTCTTGGAAAGAATGCCAAGAGTTCCTTTCCGAGCAGTGACAACAGATCCAAGGGGATCTTGGACTTGGTGCATTCATATTTATGCGGACCCATGGCAGTTACTTCCTTGAGTATATACTTATATTATGCCACTTTTTAGAAAGAGATAGTCTTCAGGAGGTCTAGATGATATCACATGGAAATTGACAGTGAGAGGTAGGAGGAGATGGTGTCTTCTCCCCCTCACCCTTCAATAGTTTAGAGGGATCCAGTTGAGCCCATGGAGACAGTTGATCCAGTTGATCCTTTTAATATTTGTAGAGATATTGCAATAGGTCGAAGAGACATGTCTGGTATCATCAGACCCTCTAGGATGAAGAGAGATATGCATCTCTTTGTGGTACTTTCAGAGAAATTAAGACACCTCGGAAATATTCAAGCTATGTTGCAACTATGAGCCACATCATTGATTATGAGCATGGATGATTTTAGGGGCTAAATTTCGCTCATGGGCTAATTTTCCATGGTTTTTCCAAAAACAAGATTCGCTATTTTAAAAATTATTCGCCCAAATTTTATAGGATAAAATTATTTTACCTTAAAAATAGCCAAATTTTTATTAAAACTATATAAAATCCTTAGAAATTTGAATATTTTTACAAAAATATCGCCAAACATTTATAGTTGGCATATGAAGGATTAGTAAGATTCGCCAAGGTTTCTACATTTTAAAATAAATTTCCATCCTTAAAATCATCCCTGATTATGAGCCTTCATGTTATGAGAAAACATCCATTCAACAGATATGGAGAGATTCCATGATGGAGGAGTATCAATCCATCAAGAAGAATGATGTGTGGGATGTTTCTTCGAGACCTAAAGGGAAGTCTTTGGTGACTTCCAAGTGGATGTGTAAGATCAAACATGAAACTAACAGGAGCATCAATAATCACAAGAGAGATTTATGGCTAGAGGATTTTCTCAGGTAGAGGGAATATACTACGAGGAGACATTTTCTCCTATTGCTCGGTACACCTCCATTTAGATGATCATTGCACTTGCATCAGCCATGGGTTGGATATTACATCAGATAGATGTAACGACGGCCCTCCTCAACACAGAGATTGAGGAAGAGGTGTACATCAAGCAACCAGATGGTTTCATGATTCATGGGAAGGAGTCCCATGTGTGTAGGTTGAAGAAGGCCCTGCATGGACTCAAGAAGGCACCTTGTGCTTGGTATGCGAGGATCGATGGATATCTTATGATTTTTGGTTTCAACAAGAGTGTTGTTTATGCCAACCTATACTATAATTTTGTTGATGGTGAGTCCCTAATTTCTGATCCGGTATGTTGATGTTTGCAGCTTCCTGAGACATTCTCTAGGTCGTACTCTATGAGTGAGTTGAGTTGATTTGTGAGGACACTTCTCTGAGAGGGATAAGTGGGTTTGGGCTTATAGCCTAATGTCTCTTGTGGCGAGCACATGAGGACACATCAAGGGGAGTTGGCCTTGACATCACACACTATGGGGAGTTGACCCTAATGTTTCTAGAGGGAGTAGGCTCTAGAAGTCCACATGGGAGTGCCATGTGTGACAGAGTTGTGATGATACTCCTTGATGGTCTAATTTGAGTATGAAACTTATCGATGGACTGATAATTTTTATTGGGTTGGTGCCTAGTGACCCTTGGGGTGTAACCCAAGTGGTTGAGATATATCTCCAGGTATTCTCTACAAAGTAGTGGGTTGGGTTGACCTATGAGCACACTCTCCAGATATTCTACCCAGAGCAATGGGCTAGGCTAATCTGTGATTCTATTTTTCCTTTCTCCATGTCTTCTCCTCGATAGACTGAGTTGGGTTGACCTAATACGGGTCTCCTCCTCAAGTGTTTGGGTTGGGTTGATATTTGGGGACACCCCAGGTCTTCTCCCCCGATCGAGTTGGGTTGACTTGGAGAACTCTCCTCTGAGATAGATTTGAGAATGAAACTTGTCAAGTAGTTACAAGTTGTCCTAGGGTGGCACCCAATGTACCTTGGGGTGTATCCCTTCAGGACACGTCATGTGGTGTTGAGGCACTTGACGATGATACACTATGTGGTTGTCACCCTAGTGTTTTTCTAATGGGTTATGGCCCATAAAATCATGGAGAAGGTCTACATGGGTGTAGTCATGTGCGACGTGATGACGCTATCAGCAGCATGGCCTGCATGACCATGGCATGGTCAGAGGACCATGGCATAGCCTGTGAGGCTATGATGACCAAAAGAAAACATCATAAGGAATACCTCCCTAGCTAACAGGGAGTGTTGATGTTTTTGGTACCTATGAGAGGTATTCACCTCCAAGATAACCTTTTCTTATAGATGAATATGCCAAATAAGTCAAGAAAGATCCCAGTGGAGAATTCGGCCCCATAGAAAATAATAAAGTAGAATTATAATTCTCCAAAAGAAAAATCGTCCCTACAAGGAAATTATAATGGGAAATTGTAATTTTTGGATGGACAAGTCAGACCTAAAGTACAATGATGAATTAGTATAAATATAATCCTATCCTTCTCATTTTGACACAACCAATTCGGGTCTGATATATCTTTGTATTAGCCACAGGTCACCTAATCTGAGGCAGCAAAGAGGCATAATCTAAGGCAATGAAGATTCCTAGTCTAAGTCTAAGTCAGAGGCATATTTGGGCGCACCTGTAGCAACATATATCTATGTGGTTGAACAACAATTTGGTCACACCTATAGGAGTGTTTGGGCAGCATATATTTATGTGTTTGAACAACATATTGGGCACACCTATAATAGTTGTCTTGAGGCAGCAAAGTGACAGATATAAAGGGTTGATTTATGACAATTTGAGACAGTGATTTGAGCCATCATTTGGACAGTAGTAGATTAATCTCTTTGACAGTTCTAGAGTGAATATCTAAGAAGAAAACATAATTACATTTTATCAGGGATTCTTTCTTATTGGTTTACTTTACTAGATAGAGCTAGTTCATGGTTTTATTGTATTGGCAAGCATCTTCTCTATAAGAAAAGGTGTTGGGTTTTCTCCCCTTGTGTAGAAGGGTTTCCCAGGATAAACTATTATGCTCAACTCGGGGGAAGGCACATGTAGGTTCATATGGTTGGGTGGTGATGGTGCAACGTCGCCTATGGTGAGTTGAGCATGATAATTATTTTTTATGAAAAATCCAACATTTATAACGTTTAACTTGCTGCAATTGTTAGGTTTTGGGGTTACTCCAAAAGGGTTTTAACCTATATAGGAGAGCGCCAAGTTTCCTAATATATTAGTGATGCTCGATCGACATATGGATGTATTTGTTTGAGTGCATGCTTGTCCTTGGACATAGTTCTAGCATAGTTTAGCTACTAAACTATTTGTTACGTTGTGGTTACTCCACTGTGAGCCCACATAGAGTCCCAAGCTAGTTCATTGTTTTGGTCTTTCCTTGTGGTTTAAACCAACTATCGATGGGTTGGATTCACTCTTCCTTAGGTATGATACCTTCTTCCCCCCTTTTATCTTCCTTTCATGGGACAATTCTCCTCCCCCTTCCTTCCCCATCTTTGTATTCCTAATTCATTTACCATCCCCAACAAATATGGGTTCTCCTTTAATGCTTGCTACCCCTATCACATTAGTGAACCCTCTATGACCACCTTTCAACGAGGGTAACCCTTATCTCGTAATGAGGAATTTTCCATTAGTGAACTCTCTAGTGTCTCGTCAAACCTATGTAGATTCTATCTTAATTTTTTGTTGGATCCTCTTGAGCAAGAGTTGCAATTGTTCATTGTCACTTGGGGAGCACATCTCTACCTCTAGCTCCCTTGGGTGTGCCACATTTCTTGTTTTTTACCCATTTTTTAACCAACATCGTTGTTGTTTAAACAATTTTTGTGGTTGCTACTACCTATACTATGGGATCCTCTTATTCCTTGTTGAATTATGCATCTATAACCTCTGAACTAGAAGAAAATCCTCGTACAAGTAGCTCACCCTTGTTTTATACTTGCTTGTGACAATTCATACTCAAGTTGGATTGAAAACATCATATGAAATATGGAAGTTCATTGGTCACACCTCCTAGATGAAATCTAGAAAGTCGAAAAATAGCCTAGATTATCCTCATGAATCATACCTCCCCAATGGAAAATATTTTGGTGCCAAACAGGTTACTTTCCTATGAGTTCAAGGAAGAGTTCCCTCACTTTGTCTTTTGTATACCCCTTTTCCTTGTTTGGAAATTGTCCTCTTGGCACAACTTGCAAATACTCAATTTCTTCCCTTCATAAAGGTTTGATTTTATTTTGTATGACCGTATAATTTTCCATGGCTTTGAGTGTTTTAGGTACTAGGTATTCAATCTTACGCAAAACTCACTTGTCACTAACATTTTATTCATTCGGAAAACTTGGCTCAAAGAGTTTCAAATACAACAAATTCAAAATTAAATGGATGTTAATACAAGATGGAATCCTTATGCATCTACGAACATACATTGCAACATACAAAGTGTGTATCCACGAAGTTTAGACATACATCACAACATGCTTGAACAATACATGTCTCTTCAAATGTGCTAATGTCCTTTTTCTACTAAAGTGACCGACAATTTTGGAAATTTGAGATTCCCTTATCAAATGAATTTAATTTCCTTCTTTTTGAATGCAAAGCTACCCCAACCTATAGAGCAATCCCTATTGAATTTAGAAATCTAGTTTTTCTCCTTCCTCGTGACTTTTGTGGTTACTATATTTTTTATATATAGGTGAAAAATAAATATTGAAGGAATCCGATCGATTTATAACACCTAACTTGTTGAAATTGTTTGGTTTTGAGGTTACTCAAAAAAGGTTTTACCTATCTAGGAGAGTGCTAGGTATATTTAATCTCTTGGTGATGTTGGATGGGCATATGGATGGCTTAGTTTGAATGGATGCTTGTTCTTGGATAGAGTACTAGCATGGTTTATATACTAAATATTATCATTACTAGATTGTTGATAATGGGTGAAAAATAAATATTGTAAGAATCCCATCCATTTATAACGCTTAACTTGTTGCAATTGTTAGGTTTTGGGGTGAATCCAAAAGGGTTTGTAGCTAGCTAGGAGAGCGATAGGTGTCTTAATCTCTTGGTGATGCTCGAAAAACATATGGATGGATTTGTTAGAGTCTTTTCTTGTCCTTGGATAGGTTGATAGTATATTTTATCTACTTAAATATTTGTTACATTTTGGTTACTCCATTGTGACCCCACATAGAGTCCCAAGCTAGTTCATTGTTTTGGTATTTCTTTGTGGGTTAAATCGACTATCGATGGTTGGATTCGCTCTTCCTTAGGGATGATACCTTATTCTCCTCTTTTTATTTTCCTTTCATGGGAGAATTCTCCCACCCCTTCCTAGCCCATATTTGTATTCCTAATTTTTTTACCATCCCTAGCAAAGAAGGGTCCTCCTTTCCTACTAGTTACCCCTATCTCATTATCAAACCCTCTATGATCACCTTGTTGAGATTTGGGTACCTTGGAAAGTGGTCCCCATGTGTTTATGAGTCTATAAACACAAAGGGGGAGACTATTTCTCGTGTACTTTACTTTATGATTCTAATTTAACTTTGACTTAGGAGATTTAAGTCAAAAGTGAAATATGTCACTTAAGTCATTAAAGTGACAATTAATTCACAAAGTGGGTGAATTAATAGACATAAAGAAAACTAAGGAAAGTGGGTTTCCTAAGTGATATTTAGGGATTGAATCTCACCCATTGATTAGAATTGGCTAGATTGGATCTAAGCCATTAATCTTTTAGGGTTTGTCCAAAGGAGGCTAAAGGAGGGTATAGTGCATTTATGAGACTCATTCTTCACTTGTGAGAAGAGGATATGAGAAGGAGAGCTTGGGTGCATTTCTTGAGGAGAGGAGGGTGCACTTGTATGAGGGTTTGAGGAGGAAGATTTTCTTGAGTTGAGGTTGCTTGGAGAGGTATTCCACGGAGGCTTGGCTACTATCCTAGAGAGGGCGCACATCTTGTGGTGGAGAGCGCATTTATTAGTGGAGAAGGGCACAACCTTGTGAGGCAGGAGCACATCTAGTAGAGGAGGCTTTACCCATTGCTTGGAGGCTAACTCATTTTTTTGTGGCTTACTCTAGATCTATAGAGGGAACCATTGTGAGTGAGGGCGCAAGTGTTTAGAAGGAGAACGCAATCTATGGAGGAGGGGCGCACATACTAGAGGAGAGGCGCATTCTTGATTTTGGAAGGAACATTATAGTATGGTAGAGGCCCATACCTTGTGGAGATATCCTTCACCTTGGAGAGGCACACTCTAGAGCTTAGAGGGTGCAAGGGTGAAGGAGGGAACTCTATTTGAGTTTTTGCATGAGGAGGAGGCGCACTTGAGGAGAGGGGTGCACCATCATCTTGGAGGAGGCTTTCTTGAGAGGAGGAGGCCACTACAAAGGGAAAGAAAAAGGCAAGGCAAGTTCAAAGGGAAAGCAAGAGAAAAGTCAAGGAAAAGGCATCAGGATAAAGACAAAGGCAAGCAAAGGAAGAAAGACACACCAAGGCAAAGGGCGCCTTACTTCACAAGGATTATGGGGAGGTATTCAAGGAACTCCAAGGCATATAAGAGTGGTTGCAATTGTACCAGTTTCACTTCTATATGTTTCCTGTGTTGTACATTTTTATTTGAGGTCTTCTATATATATCTTCTCCAAACTGGTTTTCCCCATGGGGGGGGTTTTCCAGGGTCATGTTGACCAAAAACATATGTGTCAATTTCATGCATGCTTAGAAGTGTAGATAAGAATTTTAAAGTTAAAATATCTAGAGGTAGTGTTTTTTTTTTTTATGTATATTGCATTTGCTAACATTGAGTAAATAAAACATTGCAAGGGCACCTCAAAAGGATACTTAACCATCAAAATATTGAGCTGAAAGTTGGTGATTGTTTGTTGTCCTAAAACAATAGCAAGGGACAACCACAGAGTTAAAAATTAGAGCCAAACCAAGGTCAAATAAATACCTTACTTGGATGCCTCATAGGACCTCAAAAAATCTACATGGTATCAGAGCCAATGGTGGCTTAGACTTGCTGATTTTTTAGCATTTTCGTGGACAGTTCAAGGCAGATTTTGGATAGCGTGTTGATAGAGTTTGTGGACAAATTGTGGGAAGATTTGTTGGACAGTTCAGGGCTGATTTTTGACACTTGTATACAGCCTCTTTTCACACATGTGTGGAAAGGAGTGAGGTTTTATTTCACGACCTCTTTTCACACCTATATTTCTAGGAGTGAGGTCGATGTTCACTTGCCTCTTTTCACACCTGTGTTGACAGGAGTGAGGCAACGTTCCTTTGCAGTTGGAGCATCATTTGGAGTGCATTTTGGCATTCATGTCAACATCTCATATGCCTGTGAAGGATAGGCTAGCTGGAGCTAGCAGTTGGTCGCCTTGGAAGGTGAGGATTGTCTTTGTCTTGGAGGACCTCGAATTATGGGATATAGTTGAGGCGCATGTGGTTGTTCCTCCTACTATTGCTCCCATCTTGTTAGAAGAGTTTAGGAAGAGGAACAAAAAGGAAAAGAGGAAGATATGTGATTCATTGAGGGATCACATCATTCCCCACTTGACTGAGAAATATTGGGCATATGAGATGTGAGCATCTCTTTGTAAGCTTTATCAAAGCTCTAATGAGAACCGGAAGATGGTTCTTCATGATCGACTGAGGGGAATTCACATGCTCGAGGATGAGTCAATTACTTCTTTCCTTGGTCGATACACCCAAATCAAAGATGATCTTGGAGCCATTCGAGAGGAAGTGGAAACCAATTCTATGGTGAGGACAACCTTAAACAACTTTACCAAACCATGGGGTCCATTCATTCGTGGGATTGTTTCCAGGGAGGTCATGCCCACATGGGAGAGGATGTGGGATGACTTCGTTCAGGAGGATACTAGACTTGTGGCAAAGGCTTCTAGATAGAATTGACAACAAACAGTGCAGGGTGATGAGGATCATGCTCTTTAGACAAAGGGCAAGAAGAAGTCTGGCCGAGGAGGTCGGCAGGGTCCCAAGTTTGGGGCCCCAGCACGGGGAGGAGAGAGCAGTAGTGGGAAGAAGAGAGACATGAGCACATTGAGATTCTTTGCTTGTGGAGAGATGGGTCACTGTGGAGGACAGTGTCCGAAGAAGAAGAAGAAGAAGCAGGATGTTTCAACAGCAACAACAGAGGAGCTTGAGTTCGATACACAGTTTGCGAGAGAGTGTGCATTCACCATTTCTTTTTCAATTGTTACACCATCTAGCATCAGGTGGGGAGACAAATTTGAGGATGACCTACTGACTCATAGTAGTGATTCATAGGGAGCTCAGACTCAGGTTTCGTGGACACCATATTCAGAGGGGGTGACTGGTCCACCCAGGACAACTTCAGTTTCAGAGTTGTCGAGACAAAGGTTTGGTCCAAGGGCTTCAGAGCATTAGATATTGATGAGGAGGAGCGGAAGATCACCATAGAGGCTTGAGCCTCACTTGGCTACAGAGATGGGAAGATCATGTTCTATATCCACTTCATGTGGAAGCTAGTTGGCAAGAGTCCAAGTTGATGATCTTGGTGAGATGTCGAGATCCAAGTACTCTTGGTGAGATACCAAGAGGGGGAGACTCTTGGTGAGATTCCAAGAGAGTGACTCTTGGTGATATGCCAAGAGAGTGACTCTTGGTGAGATGTCAAGATTAGTGATTGTTGGCGAGATGCCAGGAGGTAGATATCCTTGGTGGGAGACCAAGGTGGAGATCTTTGGTTTGATACTAAGATCTAGGTGATCTTGGATAGGTGGAGAGACACTTCCATCTATAAATCATGCAGATTGAGAAGATCTATGAAAGAGACTACTTACAGTGATCAGGGTACAACCATACTCACCGAGTATATGCTAGGAGGGAACCATGTCCACTATAGGGATGATATTGGTAGTGACGGGCACTTTCCTCGGTAAGAGGGAGTGTTGAGATTTGAATACCTTGGAAAGTGGTCACCATGTGTTTATGAGTCTCTAAACACAAAGGGAGAGACTATTACCCTTGTACTTTACTTTATTATTCTAATTTCACTTTGACCTAAGAGATTTAAGTCAAAAGTGAAATATGTCACTTAATTCATTAAAGTGACAATTAATTCACAAAGTGGGTGAATTAATAGACATAAAGTGAACTAAGGAAAGTGGGTTTCCTAAGTGAGATTTAGGGATTGAATCTCACCCATTGATTACACTTGTCTAGATTAGATCTAGGCCATTGATATTTTAGGGTTTTTCCAAAGGAGGCTAAAGGAGGGTATAGTGCATTTATGAGACTCATTCTTCACTAGTGAGAAGAGGAGATGAGAAGGAGAGCTTGGGCGCATTTCTTGAGGAGAGGAGGGTGCACTTGTATGAGGGTTTGAGGAGGAATATTTGCTTGAGTTGAGGTTGCTTGGAGAGGTTTTCCATGGAGGTTTGGATACTATCCTAGAGAGGGTGCACATCTTGTGGTGGAGGGATCATTTACTAGTGGAGAGGGGTGCAACTTTGTGAGGAGGGCGCACATCTAGTAGAGGAGGCTCACTCATTTTGTTGTGGATTACTCTAGATATATAGAGGGAGCCATTGTGAGTGAGGGCGCAAGTATTTAGAAGGAGGGTGCATTCTATGGAGGAGGGGTGCACATACTAGAGGAGAAGTGCATTCTTGAGCTTGGATAGTGTGGGAGAGACCCATACCTTATGGAGAGAGTCATTCACCTTGGAGAGGTGCACTCTAGATATTAGAGGGCGCAAGGGTGAAGGAGGGTGTCTATTTGAGTTTTTGCATGAGGGGGCGCACTTGAGGAGTGGGGCACAACATCATATTGGAGGAGGATTTCTTGAGAGGAGGAGGCTACTACAAAGGGAAATACAAATGCAAGGAAAGTTCAAAGGGAAAGCAAGAGAAAATTCAAGGCAAAGGCGTCAGGATAAAGATAAAGGCAAGCAAAGGAAGAAAGGCACACCAACACAAGGGGCACCTTACTTCACAAGTCTTGTGTGGAGGTCTTCAAGGAACTCCAACGCAACCGAGAGTGGTTGATATTGTACAAGGTTCACTTGTATATGTTTCATGTGTTGTACATTTTACTTTGAGGCCTTCTATATATATCTGCTCCAAACTGGTTTTCCCCATGGGGGGGGTTTCGAGGGTCATTTTGACCAAAAACATATGTGCCAATTTCATGCATGCTTAGAAAACATCTAGAGTTAGTTTTGTTTGTTTTGATGTATATTGCATGTGCTAACATTGAGTAAAGAAAACACTTGCAAGGGCACCTCAAAAGGGCACTTAACCATCAAAATATTTAGTTGAAAGTTGGTGATTGTTTATTGCCCTAAAACAATAGCAAGGGACAACCACAGAGTTAAAAATTAGAGCCAAAATAAGGTCAAAGACAGACCTTAGTTGGAAGCCTCATAAGACCTCAGAAGATCTACACACCTTTCAACGAGGGTGCCCCTCATCTCGTAATGAGGCCTTTTTAGTTAGTGAACTCTCAGTGTCTCGTCAAAGCTCTGTAGATTATGTCTTAAGTATTTGTTGGATCCTATTGAGCAAGAGGTGTAATTTTCCGTTGTCACTTAGGGATCACGTCTCTGCCTCCACCCCCCTTGGGTGTGTCACATTTCTTGTTGTCTACCCTTTTTTAATGAGCATCATTGTTTCCTAAACAATTTTTTTGGTTGTTACTACCTATATTGTAGGAGCCTCTTCTTCCTTGTTGAATTATGCATCTGTAATCTATGAACTAGAAAGTAATCTCCATACAAGTAGCTCACCCTTGTTTTATACTTTCTTGTGACAATTCATATTCGAGTTGGATTAAAAACATCACATGAAATATGGAAGGTCATTGGTCACACCTCCCATATGAATGCTAGAAAGTCCAAAAATCGTGTGGATTATCCTCCTGAGTAATACCTCTCCAATGGAGAAGATTTTGCTACCAAAAAGGTTACTTTACTATGAGTTCAGGGAAGAGTTCCCTCACTTTGTATATTGTATATCCTTTTTCCTTGTTTGGGAACTGTCTTCTTGGAAAAACCTGCAAATACTCAATTTATTTCCTTCATAAAGGTTTGATTTTATTTTATATGACTGTATCATTTTCCATGGCTTTGAGTGCTTTAAGTACTAGGTCTTCAATCTTGGGAAAAACTCACATGTCACTAACATCTTATTCATTCAACAAACTTGGCTCATAGAGTTTCAAATACAACAAATTCAAAATTAAACTGATGTTTATATAGCATGGATTCCTTATGCATCCATGAACATACAACACAACATATAAAGTGTGCATCCACAGAGTAAAAACATAGATCACAACATGTTTGTACAATACATGTCTCTTCAAATGTGCTAATTTCCTTTTTCTACTAAAGTGACCAACAATTTTGGAAGTTTTAGATTCCCTTATTAATTGAATTTAATTTCCTTCATTTTCAATGGAAAGCTACCCCAACTTGTAGAGAAAACACTATTAAATGTAGAAATTTGGTTTTTCTGCTTCCTCACAACTTTTATGGTTACTATCTTGTTGATATATGGGTGAAAAATAAATATCGAAGGAATCCCATCCATTTATAATGCCTAACTTGTTGCAATTGTTAGGTTTTTGGGTTACTACAAAAGGGTTTTCACCCACCTATCTAGGAGAGCGCTAGGTGTCTTAATCTATTGATGATGCTTGATGGAAATATGTATGTCTTAGTTTGAGTGGATGCTTGTCCTGGGATATATTTCTAGTATAGATCTCTGCCTAGGAGGTTGTTATCCTATGTAGAAAGATGACTAACCCATTGGGTGCACAGAATGGATGAGTTCTTTCTTTATTATGAGAGGTACCTAACTTAGGGGGATGAGTTATAGGCACTTGGAGGAGGAAACTTACCCCTAAGGGCATGTAAGCATCTAACATACACTTTGGAGCTTGGATACTTGATTTAGTATGCTTGGGTTGAGGAGCATCCTTTATAGAGTTTGGTCACGGACCTAGACAGATATGTTGAGGTCAAGCATTGGATAAAGTAACTTACTTGCCACACATTTTGAGGAGCATTGGGCACAATAGGATATGTTGTACATGTTAGAAAAATAGGTGTTCTCGTTTCACCATAGACAATACAGCAATGTTGTCACCCAACCATAGGCACAAAGGCCACCCCTGATCACCTTAACCTTGAAAGACAGAATAATTCTGGGAGAAATCCAACAGCCAACCAAGGTATCACACCTTTCTCCAAGGATATAGCACCAAGAAAGAATAACCAAAGACCAAGAAGAAATTCCAAACCATAACCAAGAGAAAGTCCAAGCCAAAACCGAAATGCTAGTTGCACTAGTTGCAGCTGAAGTTGTAGTTCCTCACCAAACTTGCGCACCATTGGTCTTATGCAGTTGTGAGAGTGAGTATGACAAATGAGCTCTAGCACCCTCTATTTATACTAATCTATCTCACTTAACTAGGCCAACTTCTCTTTTTGGAGGCTAATAACTCAATATTAAATATTCTCTTGAGCCAACTTGTCTCCTAGAGTTATTATCCAACGTTTTAGGGTTACTCTTGCTTCCCAGAGTATTCTAGTCATGTCAAAGGTTACACATGGAGGTTAATACCTCCCGAAACTACCATAATATCAACACTCCCTCCTATCTGGAGAGGTATTAAAGGAAATGTTCTTGAGCACAAACAAACCATTCAACTGATAACATCATCATAGCCACACAGGATATCTCATGATCAAATCATGAGAACCATCATCACTATCAGTATCATTTGATATCATCAACTACATCATATATTGAATCCATACTCCATCTGGGTAATTGGGCATGATATTGAATAAGTCACTCACTCCACAAAGTGATACAAGAACCATTCTTCTAATCCGGACATATGTCCTAGAAGAATAATTGTTCCAATATATGTTGGAAGCCACACCATGGGCTACAAGGACTATTCTTCTAATCTGGACATACGTCCTAGAAGAATGACTATCCTAGACCATTTTCTACAAGGAGAATGTATTTCCATCAACATATTGACTATCCATCTAGTTGGTAATCATCTCCAACACTAGTTGGTAATCATATCAGAAAACAGAAGTGTGTTGCACTCAACACTACAGAAGCAGAGTATATTGCAGCTTGTGATGCTTGTACATAAGCAATGTGGCTTTGTAAGTTGATTTTTGGACAGTCTGATCAGGTGTTGAATTCGACCATGATATATTGTAATGATCAGAGCTATGTGAAGCTTCCCACATATCTGCACTCCCTGCCCAATCTGAATCGATAAATTCATGCAGTTGTATGTCATAATTTAAACATCCCACAAAATGAATATCCGACTGAGTATTCTCCAAACACATTAACGATCCAATCAACTGTCAATATAGATCCAGGTTTACTGGATTAGATTTGCTTCAACTTCTTCATATCTGTTATCATGGGAGTTTTCCATGGATTTGCAATCCATCATCCCAAACTTCTGAGTAACCATTCTTATACTCTTTCTCTATCATAGGAATTTTTCACACACTTATGTTGTATATGAGATACTCTGCATCAAGTTGCTTGAATCTATATGAGGTCTTCTTCCATTTTCATACATGGATCTCTTTTTGGTATAAGATTCTTTCTCAATTTTCTTTATTGGGAAGAATAGACTTTTACATGTAAATTTCAATCCATGGATACTACAAGAGGTATATCTGGTTTACTGGGACAAGTTGGAATCATAGTCTTCTCCCTCCTTTTGGAAGAACCTCTAGTTCCAAATCTCAAAATGCTTCCATTCATAAGTATTTTCACATTTTCTGATGCAGGAGCATCTCAAGCGAGCCAGCACGGAGGCAAC
>JZKD02S1583910.1:604081-635501 GCA_000966675.3 Picea glauca
TATAAATTAATGTATTAATTTACAATAGTGTATAAAGTAAGGAATTTAGTGTATAAAGTAAGGAATTAATGTAATGTATTAACTAATTTATATATCAATACATTAATAAAGTAGAAATGCATTAACTTAGTAAAACATTATTAAAATATTGATACAATAACAATACATTATTGTATTCCTCTAATGCAATGTATAAATTAAAGTATTAATACATTAATCTATAATGTAACCTATTAAATTATTAATACAATATTGTAATGTATTAATTACATTAATATATTAATACTTAGTAATTAATAGATTGCTAAAATACAAATACATTAATAAAATAACACTAATAAAAAATCACATTAATAATATATTATTGAAATAATAATATATTAATAAATAAATTATTAAGGTATTAATACATAAATAAATACATCGTCATTTTTATGGTCATGACTATATATGACATTAATACATTAATATACAGTGTAATGTATTAATTTAATAAAGTAATGCATTAATACATTTTTAATAAACACATTATTAAAGTATTAGTATATTGATACATTATTAATTTAATTATATATTAATGTATTAATTAATTTATACATTAATAAATTATAAATTAATAAGTTACTAGAGCATAAATACATTGAACTTAAAATATTTAGTAAAACATTTTTAAATATTAATACCTTAACAACACAACCCTCTTCCTGAGACTTAATAAGTTTTTATTTTTTACAAAAGTTGGTACGAATCGTTCTCATCGAAACACATTCAAACAACTTAGCGCATACAATTTACTTTATCGGTTTGTTGGTTTCTTGGAACTTCAACCCAAGCTCGTGTATATTCTTGATTAGTCTATCATCTATGCTTTTTATAATCCTATCTTTTCATCTTATTGAATATCTATGTGGTTTTTTTGTCACTTACTTGGGCTCTAACGCCATGACCTTATTGGTAGCGATTTCTCTCACAAAGATCATACCTACAACTCTAGTCTCGGCACTATGAATCAAAGCTTAACAAGATATTCACTTAGATCTTGCAGCTATATACTCTACCTTCGATTAAGTAATCATGTAGGTAGCTCACCAGATTAGTACTTTGGATTTGTTTAAACAGATATTTCATTTATACTTGATGAGATTACTTTCATCTTGAGGTTTGCTAAGAGAAATTCACACAACAATGGCCTACCTATTCACCTTTTATGTTTCCCGTAAAAGGATCAAGCTATGGTGGCTATCACGATAGCGGTCCGGGCTAACTAGTCTACTCTTAGGCTGCTCGAACAACTACGGTGGCCAACGATAGAATCTAGACTTAGGAGGGAAGGGTTTGGGCACTCATCCATAGGGTTATGCTTTATGCTTAAGATCTTACTAATCTTGTAGGGACCTTCTTTTTGATGGAATGATAATAGTTGATTATCTATGGATCCAGTATTTGAACCTGAAATTTTGAATCTTTGATGATGACGTGTAAAGAAGAATGTGCGAAGGAAGCGTGAAATCTGAAAATGGGTGATTCTCTAGGTTCTCTCTTTCTCGTTCAAATCCCACCCATCTCAACCTTTGTAGGGGGGCCTCACACAAGAGAAGATACAAACAACACCTATTAATGACCAATTAATGACCAAGTCTCCAACCCCGAAACTGCATTGTATAGATAGAGAGTGCACATTTCCCTCCTAGATCGGGGGAATAGAATTGGGAGATGCCCGCAGAAACCCGATGCAGTCATTTTCTTTCTAAGGATGCTTCGAAAAAGGGGTTGATCCTTGAATTGCTTGTCTCTCTAAAGGAGAAACTGCTCGATCTCCCTATGGTCAATTGAGAAAGAAATTCCTTGCCTGAGGAAGGGATTCATCGCTTGCTCTTCTGAGAGCAAGGACAAGCAGCTTCGCACCTATCTTATCAAATATTTCCTCAAGGGTAGGCTTGATTCTCACTCATGTTGTTAGGCCAGAGAGAAAGAAAAGAAGGTAGGCAGTCCTCTACTCGAACCTCAATTGTGAGGGGAAGGTGATAGGGTGACTAAAACTATTCATTTTCCTACCCCTCCTGCGCCTATTTTGGCGTGGCTTCGCACCTTGCCCTCCTTTTGGTCGAGCAAGGAATCAATTTCTATTTTCTCCTATTTTCATGAGTTTTGTTGAGCCGGACCACACCCTGAATCCTCCTTCCGCTTACTAGTCGAACACACTGAATGAAGATCTATCGGTCTACTCTCGGCTTCCCTTTTATTCTTGTTATTAGAGAGGGGAGAGAAGCAAGGCGTTAACATAAATAAGAGGGGAAGCAAGGCATTAAGCAGAGCGTAAGTGCCTTTACTACGAGGCTAGCCCAGTAACCAAATCTATCCTTTCTCTTCTTAAGTCGGCTTCACAGACCAAATCAAGATCGATGGCCAAAACCCTAATCCCTCCTTTTCACTCGACCTATTGATTTTACATATGCAATATCGAACCATAATCTTTAGAGGTTCAACCACATATCTTATACGTGTTTCCAGAGGGGTTCAGCGATAGAAGTATGATTCTTTCTGATACAATCAGTGGGTAAGGTTAGTTTAACCCCAGATCTTATATGCGAGGTGAGTTCAGCAGGTGAACTATAGTTCCTGGATCGAGGGAGTGCACTTTCTATAGATAAATATTGGCTCAATGTATCATTGTTATAAATACTTTCTTAATGTATCAATTTAATAACATAATACATTCATATATTTTTAATAAATACATTACAAAAGTGTTAATATATTAAAATATTGATAAAGTAATACATTAATAAAATGGAAATACATTGACCTTAATGTATTTAATAAAACGTTATTAAAGTATTACTACATTAATGATGTAAAGTATTAATTAATGTATTGCTAAGGTATGAATGAGGATGAGGGGTAATATTAGAGAAAACATATTATGTTTTCTCTAATATTACCCCCCACCCCACCAATATGTTTTCTCTAATATTTTCCCCCACTACCACCACCCTCATATATGAGGGTGTGGGTGACGGAAATAATAGAGAAAACATATGTCCACCCTCATATATGAGGGTGAGGATGGGGAGAATAATAAATAAAACATAATAAAGTAATAGATTATTAAAGTATTAATATATTAATATATTAATAAACACATTATTAACATATTAATACCTTAATAAATATATCATGGTTTCTTATGTTCATGACTGTGACATTAAAACACTAATAAAATGATACATCAATAAAGTAACAATACATTACTAAGGTATTAATACATTAATACAAAAATGCAATGTATAAATTAAAGTATTAATCTACATTAATATATAATATAATGTATTAATTAATTGATACATTAATAATGTAATGTATTAATTAATTAATACATTGCTAAAGTAATAATACATTAATAAATACATTATTAAAGTATTAATACCTTAATAAATACATTATTAAAGTAGCAATACATTAATAATACATTATTAAAGTATTAATACATTAATACATTAGTTGGCAATGACCATGGTTGACCATGATCATGGTTAACTTTGCTAGACCTTAGTTGACTTTGGGAAGGAAAGGTTGACTATGGTTGACGGTGGTTCACCATGATCATGGTTGACTATGGTTGACGGTGGTTCACCATGACCATGGTTGACTATGGTTGACCAGGGTTTTTAATAGTCGACCATGCCCATGGTTTACCTTCGTTGACCATGTCGATCTGATTATGGTGGGCCATATTGATTGTGCTTAATCATAGTTTACTATGGCTCTACTGCATTGCAATGTTGATAATGTTTTCGTTGTCACATTGCAACATGAGGATTTGTTCGTCACATTGTGACATAATCTTTTGTTCATAAGATCACATCATAATGTTATGGTCATCAAATTATGACAAATGGTTTTTGTTGGTCACATTATGGCGTTGGAATAGGTTTTTCTTAGTTCAATAGTGGGTTATGTTCGTCACATTGCGACATTGAAAAATGTTTGTCTTATTGCAATGTTGGTCTATGTTTGTCACATTCCCACATTGGGTTGTGTACATCATACTGTGACCAAGGTTAGAGTTCATCCCATTATGACATTTGGAAATCTTTGTCACAATGCGACGTTAGGATGTCACAATGCCATGTTGATTATGTTTAACCATAGTTTAATATGGCACTACTGCATTACAATGCTCGTCATTTTTTGGTTGTCACATTGTGACATCAGGTTATGTTCATCACATTACGACATAGGATTTTGTTCATCACATCACATTGTAAGGTTGTGGTCATCAAATTTCGATGAATGGTTTTTGCTTGTCACATTATGGCATTAGAATATATTTTTGATAGTCTCACAATGGGTTATGTTTGTCACATTACAACATCAGGCAATGCTCATATCATTACAATGTTGGTCTATGTTTGTCACATTCCCACGTTGGGTTGTGTACATTACATTGCGACCATGGCTTATGTTCATCCCATTGCGACATTTGGGAATTTTTTTCACAATGAGATTTTAGGATATGTGCATCACATTGCAAAGAGAGGATATGTTCTTCACATTGCAACAACAAGTCTATGTTCATCACATTGAGACATCCATTAATTTCATCACATTGCAACCACAGGGCTTTGTTCATCCCATTGCGATGATAATGTTATGTTCGTCACATTGCGACAATAAGGCTATGTTTGACACATTGTGACAATATGATTATGTTCTTCACATTACAACGATGGGTCTATGTTCATCACATTTCAATGACAAGGATATGTTTGACACATTGCTACATTACCCAGATTGTGACACTACTATGTTCGTCACATTGCAACATTACTATGTTCATCATGTTGCAACGTCCAATTTTGTTTGTCAGATTGCAACGTCGGGTTATATTCATCACATAAGGTTGACCATTAACTTAACTATGGTTGATTTTTGTTGACGAAGATCAAGAGCATATAGTTGACCTTGCACATGGTTGTCTATGGTTTTCCATGGTTGATTATGGTTAACCATGGTTGAGCTTGATGTGGACCAAAGTTTAGTAAGGTTTCTCATGGTTGAATATGGCTAGTCAGGGTTATGTACATTACATTGCAACAATGGGTTATGTTCGTCACATAGTGGAATTTGGAAATGTTTGACACATAATGGTGACATGATATTTTTGTCAGATTGTGACAATGAGGCTATGTTCATCACATTGTGACGACAAGGATATCTTCATCGCATTGCGACAATATGCTTATGTTCGTCACATTACGATGACGGGTCTACATTCATCATGTTGTGATGGAAAGGATATGTTCGACACATTAAAACATTACCTAGATTGTCATGATATTATGTTCGTGACATTGCAACATTATTGTGTTTTTCATGTTGCAACGTCTAATTTTGTTTGTCAGACTACAACATCGGGTTACATTCATCACATAAGGTTGAAAACTACCTTAATAACTATGGTTGGCTATTTTTGACCATGATCAAGAGTATGGTTTAATATAGTTGACATTGCCCATGGTTGTCTATGGTTTTCTATGGTAGACTATGGTTAACAACAGTTGATCTTGACATGGACCAAATTTTAGTAAGGTTGCTCATGGTTGACTATGGATGGCCAGGGTTAACTATGGGTGACCATGCCCATGGATGACCTTCGAAGGCCATGTGGCTATGATTATGCTCAATCATGTTGATTATGATTAACCATGGTTTACTATGCCACTATTGCATTGAAATTTTGAATAGGTTTTGTTCGTTAGATTGTGATATGAGGATTTGTTCGTCACATGACATCGTAAGGTTATGGCCATCACATTGCGACGTAGGGTTTTTATTTGACACATTACATTGTTACATTCTCACATTGGGTTATGTTCATCACATTGGGACATCAGGAAATGGTCCTATGATTGCAATGTTGGGATATGAATGACACATTGTGACATTGGGTTGTGTACATCACATTGTGACATTGGGTTATGTTCGTCACATAGAGACAATTGGAAATGTTTGTCACATTATGAAGATGGGATATTTTCATAACATTGCGACGAAGAGGCTATGTTCATCACATTGCGACAACATGCTTATGTCTGTGACATAATGATGGTGGGGCTATGTTCGTCACATAGTGACAACAGGGAAATGTTTGACACATTGTGACATTGTTATGTTTGTCAGATTGTAACACTACTATGTTCGTCACATTGCAACATGATTATGTTCGTCATGTTGCACCATCCGATTTTGCTCGTCAAATTGCAACGTCAGGTTATGTTCATGACATGACAAGGTTGGTTTATGTTCAACACATTATGTAAAGGAACTTTTGGCCAATTTTTTAGAAAATAATCCAATCTTTTTTTCCTTTGTCACTATCTATTAATACATTATTAACACCCTAAATATTAGTACATTAAATATTATTACCCTAACTATTAACTATTAAGACACTAAACATTAACCATGGTTAACCACTACGGTAGACTATGGTTAACCACAATTTAGCTTGACATGGACCAAAGTTTAGTAAGGTTGCTCATGGTTGACTATGGATGGCCAGGGTTGACTATGGGTGACCATGCCCATGGCTGAACTTCGAAGGCCATGTGGCTATGATTATGCTCGACCATGTTGATTATGGTTAACCATGGTTTATTATGCCATTATCACATTGCAATGTTGATTATGTTATGTTCGTTATATTGTGATATGAGGATTTGTTCATCACATGACATCGTAAGATTATGTTCATCACATTGCGACGCGGGGTTTTTATTTGACACATTACGTTGTTACATTCTGACATTGCTTTATGTTCATCACATTGTGACATCAGGAAATGATCCTATGATTTCAATGTTGGGATATGAATGTCACATTGCAACATTGGGTTGTGTACATCACATTGCGACATTGGGTTATGTTCGTCACATAACGACATTTGGAAATGTTTGTCACATTATGAAGATGGGATATTTGCATAACATTGCGACCACAAGGCTATGTTCATCACATTGCAACAATATACTTATGTTTGTGACATAATGATGGTGGGGCTATGTTCGTCACATAGTGACAACAGGGCGATAGTTGACACATTGTGGCATTGTTATGTTTGTCACATTATAACGCTACTACGTTCATCACATTGCAACATTACTATGTTCGTCATGTTGCACCATCCGGTTTTGTTCGTCAGATTGCAACGTCGGGTTATGTTCATGACATGACAAGGTTGGTTTATGTTCGACACATTACGTAAAGGAACTTTTGGCCAAAGTTTTAAAAAATAATCCATTTTTTTTTTCCTTTGTCACTATCTATTAATACATTATTAACACCCTAAATATTGGTACATTAAATATTATTACCCTAACTATTAACTATTAATACACTAAAAATTAACTATAAAATCTTTAACTATTAATACTCTAACAAATTGTTTCCTTTGTCAATAACTATTATTAATACCCTAATTATTGATACATTATTAATACCCAAACAATTTTTTTCCCTTATCACTAACAATTATTAATACTTTAACTATTAATACATTGATAAAACATTATTGCATAAATGTAGTAATACATTAATAGGTTATTATTAAACATTAATAAAATCTTATTACTAATATAATAACCCTATCCCTAAACCTATAGACTTAATTACGAGATTAATAATAATGTGATAATACATTAATGTACACAACATTAATAGGATATTGTTGTGATAATAATGCTTATTAAATTATATAATTTTTTTATTAATATAATATTTATTTTTTAAAATATATTTGTGACCAATAATATCTTTCTTTCAAATAATTCATAATTACTTATTCAACTAAAATATATATCGTGTACTCTCCTTATCATTATCATGTAACACACTCATAAAATATATCACAATTAGCATAAAAAAATCTTTTAAGTAGTTCTTTTTACCACTGTGACCAGTCCCATTGCAGGTATAAATTGTTTTTAGGTTTCCTTTTTGCATTGAATTATTTTGGGATTGGTTTTGGAAAACTCAAGCATAATTTTGATGGAGGTGCAAATTTTGAGATTCGTTTTGGAAGACTCAAGCATAATTTTGATGGAGGTTCAAATTTTAAAGTAATTACTTTCATTACAACAGTGGCATGCCCAGCCATACGTATAGATTACATTATTTTTGGGTTTTATTTTTGTATTGAATTAATTGGAGATCATTTGTTTATAACTGAAGCATAATTTTGATGGAGGTGCATTATTTTGAGATTGGTTTTGGAAAACTCAAGCATAATTTTGATGGAGGTGTGTTACTTTGAGATTGGTTTTGGAAAACTCAAGCATAATTTTGATGGAGGTGCAAATTTCAATAGTGACATGCCCAACCGTAAGTATATATTATATTATTTTTGAGTTTTCTTTTGTATTGAATTAATTCGAGATCACTTGTTTGAAAATGAAGCATAATTCCACTGCTACAAGAATTGCATTGCAGAACAATAATTCAGATGTTTACTTAGAAAACAAACAGATCCAAAACCTTATTAACCACGACAGTTAATTTGTGTGATTTTTTGAAATACTATCGTTTCAACCACTATGTCATAACAATATCTCTAAGATATTGTTATGAATTTTATAATGGTTTGGCGAGGCACATGTGAAATTACTCTTTCTTGGTTCTTTCATTTGGTTTTTTGGTTCATGTATCAAGCAAATCATAAAGTGACGTCTTAGTAATGTTAACAATCTACTTGACATGATCGAAATGTTAGCACGATAAACATTTAAATTTGTTGAGAATGTTATTGGAAAACATTGGTTAATACGTTGTAGTATCGGGCTACAACTTACTTTATACAACCAATTGATGTTGCCCCTGCACCTGCACCATGCTACAAAATTATTTACACAGATACAAAATCCAAGAGAAAGAAAAAAAGATGAGACATATATTCAAGAAACAAAAAATAACATATAACACACAATGGCATGCAGCATGCACTTATACAAAATATGGTTTTTTAAGACATTCTAGGAGATATTGAGCAACAACTACATTTAATCTACAAAATTGTTGAAATATTGTAACTGCAAAGAGTATTCTATTTATTATTCATTTAGTATTCATTAGATCAATCCCCTTTTGTGGATTGATCATGTCGGGCATTGTAATTGACCAAATCCCCTTTTGCGGATTGGTCAAACCCTAATTTTATTATGCAAATTGAGAAGTCGGATCCCAGGCTAATTAAAGTGGTTTTAACCACTAAGAAGACAAGTCGGCCCTGCCCAGTGAAGAGACACATTTTCAGCACCTGCCAGTTTGTATAAATAAAGGAAGCCAAAGCCTCATCATCACACTCACTCAACTCACTCATATAGTGCACAAGTTTTGAAGGAAGCTGCAGTTGCCAGTTGTCAGAAGAAGGAAGAGAGAGAGGTGCATTGCTTAGTAGAGGATATTCTCTAGTGTTTGGTTTATTGTCTTGGCATTGTATTGACTATCTATATTAAGGAATTTTTTGATGGGTTTTCTTCCCCATGAGGGTTTCCCAAGATAAATGTTGTGTATCTTGTGATTGTGTTTCTCTTAGTGATCCTATATATGCTATGGTTATCTAGTAAATTGAAAAGAAACCTAATAATAACTTAAACCTTAACATGGTATCATAGCTAAGCTGAAGAGGGCATCTTTCACTAGATAAAGAAAAACATCATTGTTGTCATACAAGAAAATTAGGGCTTTTTGTTGGAGAGGAATTTTTGCCTAAAACCCATCTAGAAAAGTGTGCCCTACCCTAGTGAAGCTTTTGGCATCTTGAGCGCATCTTTTCAGTGGATAGAACTCTCGGAAAGTGAAACCCTAGTTTTCACTAGTACCAGAAAACCAGAAAACTAGAAGTACCAGTGTTGAGCCTCTAAATTGACATCCCCACTACCCTATCATACTCCTCATTTATACCTTTTTTGCCTACCTAATCTTGGATAAATGACAAAGAATACTACCATTACCCATTGATGAGGTCATAAGGTAAATTATAATTCAATTCATGCATTTTGTGGTTTATTGAGCTAGGATACTGAATGTTTCATGTACTAATGTTTTAAATTGACATGTGTAACCTTTGACCTCTAGATGAGTCTAGAATTTATGTGTCAGCTCAGCCATCTGGTACTTATGCACTAGAATGTCACTATCTGAATCTGGTACCAAGCGCACCTTCCATTCAGATCTGATACCGAAATATTCACTGTCACGATCTGGTACCAACGGCCTCAAATTGTTCTAGTCTGGTACCAACCACTTGCATATTGTTTGGATCTGGTATCATTTACCGAATCTCACCTGTCACGATCCAGTACCAATACAGGAACCAGAATATACCAAGTTTAGCTCCAGATCATGACCAAGATAATTGTTGGATGTTTGTTGAATCATCAAAACTACAGCAAGGCTATGTTAAGCTAGTTTGTTTTTTATTCATCCTCATACACTTCGTGCCATGCGGATGAAGCTTAAAATCTGTAACCAAATATGTAAATTTGGCAATTGACTGATCTGCTAAAGATTTAACCTCCTTGTGTTTCACGACTAAGACTGTTTAAATGGTCATGGCAAGGATGGTGGAGGTAGTAGAGAACTAACATAACACAGCATATGAAGCAGTGTTACATATTGTAGACCATATTCTGAGTTGAATTTTAATAGAAGGACGTCATTTATCTCCATGTCTTGATCGTTTATGAATGAATGTGAGTTGATTTGTTAGCATAGTTTGATTCTATGTTTTGAATTTTGAGTAAGAGTAATGTGTGGATTGAAAGCAAGTTTATTGTAGACTCTAGTCGTTGACCTGTTGAAGCAGCAAGGGCCCACCGCCCAACAAAGGTCATCATCCTTATAGACTAGTGTTAGTAGTTGATTTCAATAGTATAGATGTTAGACTAGTTGAAGCTTTGATCCTTTCAAATGATAGCAGTATAGTTCAATTTAGAGTTTCGATTATTTGATTGTTTAGAGATATTTACTTACTCTATTTTGCATATGCTCTCTCTGTTTTATGGATTTGATTTTGTTTCATGGATATGATTGTTGGAAGCAGTAGTCAGACATATTTGAAGGAGAATTAGTGAAGTTCACAACAACACATTGTGAACCACAACATACTCAGTATATTGACTATTGAACTACCCATGCTATGTCTTGATGATTGATGTGTGATTTCCCTTTCAGAAGTGTGATTGCATAGTTAACTTTATGGGTCAAATAGCAGAGTTTATTTGTCAAAAGAACTCCATCTCATACTTACATGGGCCATAATGCAGTAGATAGCCTCTCTGTGAAAGGAAACCAAAGTGTGTTTCGGTTTGCTAGCTTGCTTTGTTTCCAGCATGCATAATTTAGAATAGTTTTATGCTCATGACATTAGAATTACCTTTCTTACTGGTGTCTTGTAACTCTGTTGATCATGAATCATAGATTGATAATTAATGAGTGCATTATACTAATCATATAAGTAGCACAACATTTTGGCGTCGTTGTCGGGGAGTTGCAAATGGTAAGAAGTGATTTTTTAGCTTAGATTGTTTGCATAGTTTTTGAATGATTTTAAAGGTTGCTTGAGGGAGGAGGATAAAATGTTTAATGCGTGAGCGAAGATCCACATGGACACTAGAGTGGGGTTCTCCAAATCCAGGTTGCCTTCTTACCTTCTAGATAGAATTAGGACTTTCAATTCAGTTAAGAATCAAATTTCCATTTTATGCATAGATATAGAGATAATAAAGGTAGATTTGTAAGCTCTAAAGATTCAAAAACAACCCCCCCCCCCTCTAATCCAACTGACATTGGTGCAGGAAAAATTCCAACAGAAGAAAGTTCAAGGGGAGCCAGTGAGACTCCAGAAGAAGAACCTAAAACGGAAGAATCAGTATTGGGTAAGACAGAACATGAGTCTTTTGAAGGAGACACACAAAACCCAGTTTCTGAACCATCCATCAGTGGAGGAGGAACACCTAGCGAAATGGCAGAAGAAGAAGGAAATGCAGCCACTGAAATTGAGACCTTTGGGTTTCCAATATTGGATATTTCCATAAACATCAGCATGAAAAACATCCCACTATCATCGTTACCCACTTTCAGAGGTATGTCAACTGAAGATCCAGAATTATTTTTATTCGAGTTTGACATATTATGTAGAAGTTATAACTACTCAGACGATGCCCAGAAACTTAAGCTCTTCCCTGCCACAATGAAAGATTCAACCTTAAGATGGTTCATGAGCTTAGGAGAAAATACAATTCTCTCTTGGGATCAAATGAAAGATACATTCTCATGGAAATACCAAGACTATTGTAAGGATAATGCTAAAAATGACATTTTTAAAATGCATCAAACAGAAGATGAAAGCCCTGAAGACTACTTGGAAAGGTTCTTATACAACTACCAGAAATCAAAATTATTCACCAAAGACCCAGCTGTATTAAGAACTATATTTTTGAAAGGCATTAGAGATGACTGCATAGAAGTTTTAAACTTGTTAAGTTCAGGAGATGTGCACCAAAAGCCTTTTTCAGAGATCGCATATTACTGTAGAAGATACTCAAGAGGACTAGCTAAAACAGGTAAAGCACCAAGAGATTCTATTAGCAGAAATACAAGACAAAGCTCAGGGACTGTCACCAAAATTGAGTTAGGAAACATATTGGAGAACTTTAAAACGGACATCTTGAGCACAATCAAAAACCAGTTAGATACCCTAAAACTGAAAAAGAAACAAGAAGAAGAGGTTGTTTTAGCAATTTTTTGTCCTAGATGTCGAAAGAAGCACGGTGAGAAAGAATGACCATTAAATGTCATAGAAATTTGTGGCCTGTGTACTCTAGAGCACCCCACATCTGAGTGTCCAAATTTTCTTGAGCTACAAGCCATGTATAAGGGAGGAGGAATCTCACAAGAACAATCATATCCTTCCAGAAGACCTTGGAGAGCACAAAACCCCAATGCATTTTATGACCCTAATGCACAGTATCAACAGCAACAATGGGGTCCTTTCCCAATGTCCTATCCACAATGGACACCTCAGCAAGATCAAACTCAACCTTAGCAACAAGGTTGGAGGGGACCTGTGTATGGGAATCCCTCTTACCCTACATATCCACAGTATCCTGCAAACATTTCCCAATTACTAACTAGATTTAACCCACCACATATACAAGCTTTACTTCCACCTCCTATATAGGAGCAATTTGCAGTCCCCTTGAACCCTAACCAACAGCAACAAGTACCTATAAATGCCAATCAACAACCACAAAACCAAGCTGCCCATAACTCTCCTAGACCAACAAAAATCCCTGCCCAGCCAATCCCTAACCCAAATAATCGACCCACCCACCCTATGTAGAATGCATAAGTTCAAACCTTTCCCACCTATGAAATTCAACTACGATCAAGGAAGGCTATAAATCAATCAAATCCTGGAGTAGTAATTCAGGAAGAAAATGATAAACATTCTGAGGAAGAAAACACTCAACCCACCCCTGTAGAAGAAGATACTTCCCCTCCTATTCCAATCACTTCTCAGTCCGTAGGAGTACCTCAACAAGTTAATCTTCCACCCTACCCCGAAAGACTATTAGTAAAAAAACTTGACCCACCCTTGCACAAATATATAGAGGATGAATTACGAAATGTATGTATAAAAATACCTTTGTTGCAAGCCATCAAAGATATCCCCATATATGCCAAAATCATAAGAGATCTTTGTATTAAGAAACCAAGAAGGAAGAAGAAGGAACCTCCCCTTGTTCAGGTAGTAGGACAATTATCTGAATTTATTTCTGAAATTCCATATAAATATAATGACCCTGGGAATCCAGTAGTCACTGTTGAAATTAATGGCATTTCCTTACCAAACACACTCATTGATTTGGGTGCAACAATTAATTTAATGCCTTTTGACACTATGAAAAGACTCCAAATCAACCAGTTGAGACCAACCCAAACCATGATAGAATTGGTAGATAAGTCAGTCATTAGCCCTGTAGGAAGTTTAGATGATATCACAGTCACTCTAGCTTCTTGGGAATACCCAGTAGACTTTCTATTCATATACTCTAAATCATCCTCCAAACCAGGACACCCTGTGGTTCTTGGCCATCCCTGGCTGGCCACAGAAGATTCCTTTATCAGTTGTTGATCCGGCAAGATGACTATATCCAATGGCACACATAGCCAAAAACTTGTTCTCTTCCCTCCTACGCAACCGACACAAGAAATACCTGTTTGGATAGAAAACCCTTATGGAGAGGAAGATTGCATCAGACCCTTGTTAACACTTGAACAAGTAAGAGGAATGCAAGAACAATCAGATGAACAAGTCTTAAGTTTATTTTTGGCTGATACAAATTGCATTGAATATCCTAGGTCCTTTACAGAATTGTCACACATTTTAAGTTCTGAATTTCAACAAACTTGGCACCTTGATATCACTCAATTATACACTTTATCACCAGCTTCCATATAGAAGGAAGAAAGTAAACTTGTTGAGATTATCCCAGGAAAACCTTTGTATATCAACTCTAGTTTGGAACCAGAACAAAAGACACAAGTAACTGAAATGCTCCAAAGATAATTTGATGCCTTTGCATGGGATTATGCAGACATGAAAGGCATTCACCCTGACACATGCACACATCATATTTACACTAATGACCAAATCAGACCAGTTAGACAGCCTCAGCGAAGGATGAATCCAGCCCTCAAAGATATTGTAAAAGAAAAATTGCAAAAACTCCTTCAAGCCAATCTCATATACCCCATTTCAGATAGTCAATGGGTATCTCCAGTTGTCATAGTTCCCAAGAAAAATGGTAAGTGGAGAATATGTGTAGACTTCAGGGAATTGAACAAAGCCACCCATAGGGATTATTTTCCCCTACTATTTATTGATCAGGTGTTGGATACCTTGTCCGGAAAGAAGTATTTTTTGTTCCTAGATGGGTTTAGTGGTTATAACCAAATACAAATAGCATCCAAAGACCACTGTCCCAGCTACTTTTCAAAGGGTTATCCTATCCATTTTCTCTGACTTGACCAACAACTGCGTAGAAGTCTACATGGACGACTTTACAGTCCATGGAAATGACTTCCAGGAAGCTTTGACCAGTCTGGAAAAATTCTTGATTAGGTGTAAGGAAACTAATCTTTCCCTAAGTAATGAAAAATCAAAAATGATTCTCACTGAAGGTATTGTTTTGGGACATCACATCTCTGGCTTTGGAATGAGAGTTGATCCTGTGAAAATTCATATTATCACACAAATCATAATACCTTCCTCACAAAAGGAATTTAGCTGATTTTTAGGGCATGCTGGCTACTATAGAAGATTCATTCCCAATTTCACAAGCTTAGCTACCCCTTTATTCAAGTTATTATCTAAAGAAGCTGAATTTAATTGGGATGATGAATGCCAAGTATCTTTTGAGATTCTAAAACAAAAATTGTCAACTACCCCTGTATTAAGAGGACTAAATTGGTCCCTTCCTTTTCATATATGTATTGATGCCTCAGACATAGCCCTTGGAGCAGTTATTGGACAAAGGGAAAATCAAATGCCTTATGCTATTTAATTTTTCAGTAAAAATTTGTCCCCGACAGAAGTTAATTACACGGTCACAGAAAAAGAATTGTTAGTTGTAGTCCATGCTATCAATCAATTTAGACACTATATTACAGGATATCAAGATTTTGTACACACTGATCATTCATCCATCAAATGCTTAATAAACAAACCTGTAACAAACCCTAGAGTTACAAGATGGATGTTATTATTACAAGAGTTTAATATCAATATTATTGATAGACCAGGTAAGGATAATCTTGTGGTTGATTTCTTATCTAGAATGATTCATCTAGGAGATAACGCACCAGTAGATGATAACTTCCCTGATGAAAATTTGTTTGCTATTTCTACATTCACCCATTGGTATGCAGATGTAGTTAACTATCTTGTGACAGGGAAGATGCCTCAAAAATTGTCTCCTAGAGAAAAATAGAAAGTAATTCAGCTAAGTGCAAACTACATGTGGCACAATGATTGTCTCTACAAAACAGAACCAGATTTGGTAATCGGGAGATGTGTAAGGGAAGATGAAATTCATGATAGTTTGCAAGCTTGCCATGATGGTCCTTGTGGAGGACACTTCGTAGACAAAATGACCGCTTATAAAGTTCTGCAATCTGGATATTATTGGCCTCATATTTTCAAAGATGCTAAAACCTATGTATCCAATTGTGATGAATGCCAACGAATGTGTAAGCCTACTGCACGAGACCAAATGCCACTTCAAGTCCAAGTAGTCATTGAGCCTTTCGATAAATGGGCATTAGATTTTGTAGGGCCCATTAACCCTGCATCTAAAAAGAAAAAGTATATACTTGTATGTACTGACTATGTGACTAAGTGGGTTGAAGCAAAAGATTTACCAGCTGCAAGTGAAAAATCAGTGGTAGATTTCCTTTTTAATGACATATTTACTATATTTGGTGTACCTCGAGAAATTGTGACTAATCAAGGGACTTAATTTACCTCTAATCTAGTCAAAGTTGTTACAGAACAGTACCAAATCAAACACAGGAAATCTACACCCTACCATCCATAGGAAAATGGACAAGTAGAATCTACCAACAAAGTTATTGAGTCCATTCTTACCAAAATAGTATAGCTACACCACAAGGATTGGGCTGACAGATTACTAGAAGCCTTATGGGCTTATAGAATCACCTGGAGAAATACAACAGGACATACACCTTACGAGTTGGTATATGGGAAGAAGGTGCTTCTCCCCATAGAATTCCATATCAAAACCTTCAGGACTGCAATACAAGTTGGCATGAACTTGGATGAAGCCTAGCAACAAAGACTCTTACAACTTAATGAGCTGGAAGAAATTAGGCAGGAAGCACTTCAAAGAACCACCCTCATTCAAGAGCAGAGAAAAAAATGGCATGACAAGTATCTCAAAAAGAAAAAAATTCAACAAGGAGATTGGGCCTTGTTGTATGACAGCAGATTCAAGAACTTCAAAGGTAAGTTAACTACTCATTGGATGGGACCTTAAGAAATTGACACTATCTATGATAATGGTTCAATCAGGATAAATACAATTGACAAACATCAGACTCCACTACTTGTGAATGGTCACCGGTTGAGAATTTATAACAAACCCATGTCAAAAGAGGAATTTCTGACTCGTATACTATAGAATTCAAATATGCAGGTGATCAGTAAGGAAGGATACCTTCCTACTTATCCACATTGATTGATTGGTTTACTTTTAAAAACTTGTTTACATAGGTGTGGATTGTGTTTTTCTAATAAGATGAAGGTAACAATGGATTCTTACCTCCTTTTGTTTTACTTTCGCATTTTATCTTTGTAAGTAGATTTCTATAATTTATTTGATCCTTCATGAACTTGATAAACATTAGTTTGTAGGCATTAAAAATACTCTGTTATGGTCTGGTACCAACAGTCCTATGTTGGTCCGGTACTAGAAGTCTGGTACCTAAAGTCCGGTACCAGAAGTCTGGTACTTATACGATACTATTAGGACACATCATCTAATTAACAAAGGAATGCTACGCATATTTCAAAATCTTATGACAATTAATATGAAGTATGAAGCCATGTAGTAACCACTTAAGATGGAACCAAGAAGCCGAATGCAGCATCAAATGGAAGCCCTTATAAAGAAATAATTTATTTTGGTTATGTTGCTAACTAAAGGGAAGTATCTTTAATTTCTTTTGGTTCTGTTGCTAGCTAAAAGGAAGAATCTTTAATTTCTTTTGGTTATGTTGCTAGCTAAAAGGAAGATTTCTTAGTTTCCTCTGGTTTTGTTGCTAGCTAGAAGGAAGTATTTTAATTTCTTTTGGTTATGTTGCTTGATAAAGAGGAAATAATCCTTACCTATGATTCCTAAAAGAACCACGCATAATCTGCTTCAAAGTCTAAAGGTTTCCTTTATCCGGTATTTCAACATGATTAAAGGGATAAAAAATATATTAGCCTACAAGTAACTATCTCACCCTAAGTAGAATTCAATAGTATTCATTGGATTATCTTTACTAAAGAGTAACATATGAATTTATGAACACTCTCTGTCATGGGCACACTAGGAAAACTTTTATGGAAGAGGATGTATCAGTACCCTAAGGTAACTTTAGGTCATTCTCTTATGGACAAACTCAGACAAAATTATACATCTGGATCGCTCTAAAGAAATAATATGCATACATAAGTTTATTTTTCCTTCAGAAAAATCTTTAAATACATTCAAATAAGAGAATACACCTTCCAACCCAATACCATCCCAACCTGTAAAAGGGTTTTCAGACGAGCCTCCCATGTCACTGTGCAAAAGAACTCTTTAATAAAAACCAAAATAGGTGACTATGGACAAGAATACTCTAATGGAAAAAGGGTTTAAGAGACTAACCTGTCAGGATACTGAACAGGTCTGCTGACAGCGGGTACCGGTCTGTGGTATGACTAGGCAAACCCATCAAGGTACTGAACAGGCCTGTTGGAAATGGGGCATTATGCCTGGGGAAAGGATATCTCTCACTAATTATCACAACTACCCCATCGGAGTACTGAACAGGCTTGCTGGCAGTGGGTTATGGTTGAGAAATGTCTCATCTATACTTGTCAAATTGAAAAATTCACTTTTGTGATCTAAAAAAAAAAATGAACACTACAAGCAAATGTCACTATTGACATTTATGAGATACAAACTCCAGATTAACAAACAAGATAATTACTACAAACAAATGTCCATTTGAGAATTACCCTAAGTCAACTTTACCAGTCTGACATCTAAAGCCTACATTACCTAAGAAGAAAACTTCTTAAGAGTGGAACCCTAACTAGGGAGTCTAATCTACTTATACTGTGAAATTTATCCATAACATCTAATGATAGTAAATCTTTGAAGCAGGTTAGGTTGGAATTACTCTGCTGGAAAAAATATAAAAACCTCCCTATTTTCACTGTTGAATGCTACCCTTGTCAATAAGTCATCAAAAGAAAGGCAATTTCAAAAATTTTAGGCATGTGATCATATGCTAGGTGATAAATGTACTTTTGGAATTTGATTTGGTTTCTTTTCTCTCATCATTTTTCGTCCATTATGATACAGGGTGTTAAATCTTCTTGCATGAGGATATGCAACATCCTTGGCATGGGGGAGGGTCAAAGAGCTCTTTCATAACTCTTTTTTAGACTCACATCTCATCTTCAGAAACCAACATGTTCACACTACAACCTTACAGAACCAGACACAAAAGAAGACAAGCACAGAATAACGAAGTTTCATGAAGTACAGGAAATTCCAATACCAAGCTTCTAGAAAACTCCAGCCTAAAAAGATGAACTCTGACAATATGCAAGCTTCAAATACAAAGGAAATTGCATATGCTATGGGTATTGATTATACAATGGTAAAAACAAAGGTAACATGGTATTATTTATTTTTCTTTGCTTATAAAACTACAATAGGTATGAAAAGGTATACTAGATCTTATGACCTTAGTGTTAAAACCATGCACCTAACTTTCACTTCCTTCATACCCATATGCTTAAATTTAATCAATCCTCTCATCACATAAGCGCTTGAAAATGATTGAAGGCAAAATCACATCAAAAGTGTGAATATGGAGCATGTTTAGTAATGATGAGCCACGAACGTGCTTCATCCTTAAGCAATCGCGAACGTATCTCGTGTCATGAGTCACGATTCAACATCAAATTCGTCACTCGGAAGTCCAATCACATATCTCAAACAACATTGATCCTTTGACATCCAACGTTCCCATCATTGCACTAATGGGCAGAAATGAAATGGATTATCTAGGTGGCGAAGCCATCCAAATGAGCCTCATCTTATCTTAATTTTCTTTTGTGACATCTTACTTAAACTCATCGTCCGAATTATTGACGCCATAACCATATTTTTTTCGTTACCAACCTTTCTCCAGTTCCGAGCCTTCTCCTCTCTACAATATCTGGTACCAAACCCTTACCCTCATAGCTGACCAAACCCTTGTGCCATAGCCTGATTCTCACGCACAATTCATAAATATGGTCGTGAGTAGACATGAACCGGTCTTCCAAATTTATAGGGAGACCGAGGAGTTCCAGCTATGTAGAGATAAGTATGCTAGAGCGGGATGGATGTCATTTTTGGAGAAATTCACAGGCTGTCATGAGAAGGTATCTCAAGCATTTATTCAGGGTTACGATGGAGAGATTGTGCACATAGGCAATCTGCAACTAACAGTCAATGAAGAAACCTTAAGGGAATCCATGGGATTACCTAACAGAGGAGCCAAGTATTTCAAAGGAGTAGGAATCAACAAGGAAATGTGCCAACGATTTCTAAAGGAAGACCATCAACACCCTGATTGGAAAAAGGGGATTCCTAGGAACTATATCAAGGAAGAGTATCATCCAATGCTTGATAGTCTTCAACGATTCCTCACTTGTGAGGGCAGGTGTGTTGTAACCTTCATATATCATCTTAGGCTTCTGTTACACTTTGAAGGAGGTCCTGAAATTGATTTCCCATATTTTTTATGGATGAGTCTGAACAAGATGGTAAGAGGTGTCAAATCACTATCCAAAACTGAGAAGACCAACATTTACCATCAATGTCTTATTAAGATGTTATTTATACATGAAATCAGGAAGCAAGGGATTAAATGGAAAATCCTCATCACTCAACACCTTCCCACAAAAAAAAAAACATGTAGAGGGATCCCATCCTGCTCCAGAGAAAGACAAGGAACCTCAACAGAAAAAGGGCAAGAAAGATAAGGTAACTCCATCATCCTCCAGAACAGTGAGCCAAAAAGATAAAGCCAGTAAACAAGCAAGTCCCTCTTCCACAGTCGATAAGATTTTTAAAAGTCAATAATTAAAAGGTAAATCCAAATTAGTGGAGGAGACCTCAACAATATCACTTGAGGAGAAGGGTCATAAGACAAAAACTGTGAGGAAAAAGAAGAATAGATCAGAAAATAAAGATGAAAGGTCTATAGAACAATTCCCTATAACCATTCCACAAACAAAAAAGAAGAAAAGGAATCTTGTGAGCACCTCTGATCCATTACCCCCTTGTAAAAGAACCACAAGGAGCATGGCAAAGAAAGGAAAAGTAGTTGTTAGTCCTCATACACATGAAGACCCAATAGATCTTACCTCCCCTTCTGAAGACCTATCAGTCTAGGATGACATCCCTAGCTTGATTGAGGAACAAGTTATTATTACTTTATGTGGGATGAGGGAGAAAGTGGAGGAAAGAGAATACACCCTGCCAGAAACAATGGGACCAACAAGGACCTTAACAAAAGAACAGATGAATAAAAAAAATTGGGGAGCTGCAAAAGCAAAACTAGGAACTCAAACAAGAAGTGAAGGAATACCAACTACTGGATAGGTATATCAAAAAGGAAAATAAGCAACTGAAGGCAACCAGCCAGCAACTTCAAGATGACCATGAAGAGACTTCTAATAAGCTTAAGAAGGTACTAAGGCTATTACAATATGTTAGGGTCATAAAAACGGAGTTGAAAGCAAAAGCCTCAGCCATCAACATCATTGATCCATAGGAGTAAAAAGAATGGAGCCTCAAATTTTGAAAAATTTTGAGTTCGTTTCAATTGCATGAGGACATGCAATGATTTTGGCATGGGGGAATGTTGAGCCTCTAAATTGACATCCCCACTACCCTATCATACTCCTCATTTATACCTTTTTGGCCTACCTAAGATTGGACAAATGACAAAGAACACTACCATTAGCCATTGATGAGGTCATAAGGCAAAGTATAATTGAATTCATGCATTTTGTGGTTTATTGAGCTAGGAGATTGAATGTTTCATGTACTAATGTTTTAAATTTCCACGTGTAACCTTTGACCTCTAGATGAGTCCAGCATTTATGTGTCAGCTTAGCCATCTGGTACTTATGCACCAGATTGTCATTGTCCGAATCCAGTACCAAGCGCACCTTCCATTCAAATTCGGTACTGAATTATTCACTGTCGCAATCGGGTACCAACGGCCTCATATTGTTCTAGTCTGGTACCAACCACTTGCATATGTTTTGTATCCAGTACCATTTACCAAATCTCACCTGTCACGATCCGGTACCAATACAGGAAGCAGAATATACCAAGTTTAGCTCCAAATTGTGACCAAGATAATTGTTGGATGTTTGTTGAATCATCAAAACTACAGCAAGGCTATGTTAAGCTAGTTTGTTTTTTATTCATCCTCATACACTTCGTGTCATGAGGATGAAGATTAAAATATGTAACCAAATGTGTAAATTTGGCAATTGACTGATCTGCTAAAGATTTCACCTCATGTTTCACGACTAACATTGTTTAAATAGTCATGGCAAGGATGGAGGAGGTAGTAGAGAATTAGCATAACACAGCATATGAAGCAGCATTACATATTGTAGACCATATTCTGAGTTGAAGTTTAATAGAAGGATGACATTTATCTCCATGTCTTGATTGTTTATGAATGAATGTGAGTTGAGTTGTTAGCATAGTTTGATTCTATGTTTTGAAGTTTGAGTAAGAGTAATGTGTGGATTGAAAGCAAGTTTACTATAGACTCTAGTCGTTGACCTGTTGAAGCAGCAAGGGCCCACCGCCCAACAAAGGTCATCATCCTTATAGATTAGTGTTATTAGTTGATTTCAATAGTATAAATGTTAGACTAGCTGAAACTTTGATCCTTTCAGATGATAGCAGTATAGTTCAGTTTAGAGTTTTGATTATATGATTGTTTAGAGATCTTTACTTACTATGTTTTTCATATGCTCTCTCTATTTTATGGATTTGATTTTGTTTCATGGATATGAATGTTGGCAGCAGTAGTCAGACATATTTGAAGGAGAACTAGTGAAGTTCACAACAGCACATTCTGAACCACATCATACTCAGTATATTGACTATTGAACTACCCATGCTGTGTATTGATGATTGATGTGTGATTTCCCTTTCAGAAGTGTGATTGCATAGTTAACTTTATGGGTCAGATAGCAGAGTTGATTTGTCAAAAGAACTCCATCTCATACTTGCATGTGCCATAATGGAGTAGATCCTCTCTGTGAAAGACAACCAAAGTGTGTTTCGGTTTGCTAGCTTGCTTTGTTTCTAGCATGCATAATTTAGAATAGTTCTATGCTCATGACATTAGAATTGCCTTTCTTACTATTGTCTTGTAACTCTGTTGATTACGAATCCTGGATTGATAATTAATGAGTGCATTATACTAATCATATAAGTAGCAAAACAACCAAAAGTACCTTAAAACCAGGAAACCAGAACCAGTACTAGAAGTACCAGTCTAAATTTCCGCAAGCTCAGTTTCAAGGGGTAAACTTTGGATTTTCATAAATATGACTGCACCAGCTTACTCGCCTCAACTCAATGCATCTAGCCCCTGGATCAGAATTTCAAAATTTAAAGTTTGAAAAATTAGGGTTTCCTCATAAAACCCTAAGTTGTAGTTTCAAAATCAGATGCAGTATCAATTGCAGTTGCAATATCAGTTGAGGTATCAGCTACAGTACCAGTTGTAGTCACCCTTGAAGTTTTAAAAGGGGTTGGTAATTATTACCACCGCTACCAGATGGTTCCACTACTTGCAAATGATATCAGAGGTATGTACTCACATATGTTTAAAATGTTAAAGGGTATTTGCAGAAGAAGGGATATATTGCCATAGATCTAGGAGGATCTCAAGATCCAACACATTCAGAGGAATAATGCAACCCATGTTTGATTATTTTGATATGCATCTATTTGTTATGACATTATTTTGATCTAGGTTGCATGTTGAAGCTATGACAATCATACTAACCTTTGGTCAAAATTAAAGTCAAGGTATTAGATGGATTAAAGTTGAGATCATAGAGTTTATTCTCTAACCCAACTTTTTGTCAAGATAGCATATTGTCTCAATAGAGAAGACAGGTTGAAGAAATCACTTGTCATCTTGAGTGAAGGAGACTTGGAAGAAAAAAAACACAGTCATTCTTGAGGACAAGACTTCAATTGCACATGACAAAGTTGATAACTACCCTATTACAAGTAAACACTATAGTTGAGGTAGTAGTCTTTGAAAAGTATTATACTTGGTAGCATGTGAGCATATTGAGATAAATGCTTAATGTAATCATTTACCAGATACAACTAACATCTCCTCTAGGAGAAAGTTCTTGTGTTGATTCCAGGTTACCTTGGATGAATGTTTGATCACAACACTAGAAGAGTGTTGATCTCATTTCATATTGTATTTCTTACTTTTGATCCTTGTTTCAAAAAGGTCACAAATGAAAGCTATAAAGGAGCTACTGTGACAATTATTCATGCTATTGTTTTATTTACTATTATCAAAAGAGTATTATTATTGCTTGTTGTTTTGTTGACCTTGTCATAGGTGATAACCCTGAGGAAGCTATAATGAAGGTTGCAGAAGGAAACATATTATATGAGACATGAAGTAGACTATGTACATGACCATATATACTCATGTACCAAAGAAGATGAAGAAGAAGCTATCTTTTGAGATTGACAGTATCTCATGTGAAGATTTATTGTAAGGATCAGAAGGCTCCAAAGATGACCTAACATTAGAACAAGATCTCACAACATAATTGTTCAAAGGTTAATGAAGCCACCTTGACAGGAAGCAAAACTTGTTTGAAGCCTGACTCAGTCTTTCACATTTAGACTTGGTATTCAACACCAAGTATACCCTGTAAGAGATGATGAAGTCCTTGTAGACTGAGAAGAAATCAAGGATAAGCCTGATCTCATAAAGGATTAGATGAAGAGACAACTTCCAAGATTGGGAGACAGATGCCATGAGAAGACTAGATCCTAACTTCAGATACTCCTAAGAGATATGAAATATCCTGGAAGATTCCCTTGTTTCAGTGACAAAGAAGGAAGCCAATCAGAAAGACTAGGATACGGATTCTTTCGTGAGACTAGAAGAGAAGTCAATATTGACTTCCAAGATTGATCTATACAGATCAAGCATGTTGCAGATGTACAAAGCCTTATGTGTGTCCAGAGGATTATCCCAACAAAAGGGACAATACTATGATGAGATACTTATTGAAGAATTGTTACAGTGTTTATGAAGACAACCAAAACAACCATGATTCATATATAGTATGAGATGCAGGGGGAGAAATCCCCATATTTAAAATTGAGTGGAAGTTAGTGCATTACATTAGTTGGGTCATGGAGACATGACTACAATGAAATATAAAGTTACCTCCATGAAATAAGAAGAGCTACCTTTAGTATCAGTTATTGAGCCACTCTCAGTTTCAGATGAAGTTGTTGTTGTGATAGAATAAGAGGAGTTACCCTGAGATTTTAGCAACCAAAGTGAAGATGAAGCAGTCATTCTCAGCCTCAGAGTAGTTGCAGGTGCAGAGTCTCAGTTCCAGAAGGAACAGTTGTAGAAAGAGGAGAGGACATATTCTCATGCAGTGAGACAAATAATGCTTTGCAGAGAGCACATAGAGCTAGCACATGATTGTGCAAATTGAGTTTCATCTAAGCAAGTGTACCAGATTGGTATAATGTAATGTGAAAATTTGGTTTGAATATTGAAGATAGAAAGACTCAGGTATGCAGGTTGAAGAAGGATCTGTACAAGTTGAAGCAAGATTCTAGAGCTTGATATAGCAAAATTGACAGTTTCCTGAAGAGATTGGGATTTACCAAGAGTAAAGTTGATTCTAACCTTTACCTCAAGGTTATGAATGATGAGCCAATGATGTTACTACTATGTATAGATGATGTATTCTTGACAATATGAAGAAAATTTCATCACAGATTGCAGAAGAAGATCACTACAAAGTTTGATGGAAGACCTAAATGCATTATCTCTTAGGTCTTGAAGTTTGGAAGATCACATAGAAGATCTTCCTTAAAAAAGGGAAGTATGCAGTTAAAATGAAGAGGTTTGACATCTTGAAATGTATATCCATGTACACACCCATGGAAACGAAGTTGAATCTCCTGGTAAATACCTCGTTAGAATTGGTCGATGCTACTTTGTATAGACAGATTATTGGTTCAGTGATGTATCTAATGATTACCAGGCCAGATATATGTTTTTCCTTGAGTCAGTATCTAGTAGATCATAGATGTGTTCACCTTGTTGCCGCAAAACATGTGATGAGATACCTTAAGGGTACGTTGGATTTTGGTCTCTGTTATACTAGAGATCATGACTTCAAATTGTATGGATATATTGATTCAAATAGAGCTAGAAGTGTCTCTGACAGAAAGAGCACTTTAGGATGTTCTTTCAATATGGGGTTAGCCATGATCTCATGGTAGAGTAGGAAGCAATCCGACATTGCTCCCAGCATGACAGAAGAGGAATACATTATTGCATGTTCCTCCAGTTGTGAATCCATATGGCTTCAGATGTTGTTGACAGATCTATTTGATTTGGAGATGGAAGCCATTGTGATTTTATGTGATAACCAAGTTGTATAAAGATGATGAAGAACCATGTGTTCCATGATGAGTCGAAGCACACAGAGATCTGATATCACTTCATCCATGATATGATGTAGAGGGGAGCTTTAAATCTCCAATGTGTTGGCACAGATAAACAGGTTGCAGATGTGTTGACCAAGCCCCTGTCTCGTGTAAAGTTTGAGCACTTTCGAGACAAGCTTGGTATAGTCCGAAAGAACCTCCCTCAAAAGGGGGAGTGGTGTGGATGATACTATGATATCCTGATTAGTAGTGGTAGCTCCGTTAGGATTTTATATCCTAGGGAATCTTATGATTCCTGGGCAGATCCTTTGGATCTGTCAGAGTACCACAAAATGTTGTTGTGATTCCAACCTCGTGTTGTGATGTCAGCCTAGTGCTGGAGATTTTTAGCTTAGTGTTGATATTGTTGTAATGCCAGCCTCGTGTTGTGATGCTAGCCTAGTGCTGAAGATTTCCAGCTTCGTGTTGATGTTGTTGTGATGCCAACCTCGTGTTGTGATGCCAGCCCAGTGATGAATATTTCTAGCTTCATGTTGATGTTGTTGTGATGTCAGCCTCGTGTTGTGATGCCAACCTAGTGCTGAATATTTCCCGCTTCGTGATGATGTTGTTGAGATGCCAGCTTCGTGTTGAAGATTTCCAACCTAGTGTCGATGTTGATGATACTCCAGACTTCGTGTTGTGATGTTGTTGTTGTTGATGATGCTCCATCCTTTGTGCTATGATATTGTTGGTGTTGATGTTGTATCAGCCTTGTGATGTTACTGATGATGATGTATTAGTGTTATACTAATCCATGTTGATGCAGAGGATGATGCCATTCCAACTCCCTGCTGTGACTGATGATATTGATGATGAGAAAAACTTATGATGATTTATAGATATGCCAGTCAGTGTTCTAGATGTTATTGATGTTGCTACCCTCTCTCTCTCTCTTGATGATGTTGTAGAATACCCTTCTTGTTAAGGGGGAGTGTTGAAATATTGTAACTGCAAAGAGTATTCTATTTATTATTGATTTATTATCCATTAGATCAATCCCCTTTTGTGGATTGATCATGTCGGGCATTGTAATTGACCAAATCCCCTTTTGTGGATTGGTCAAACATTAATTGTATTATGCAAATTGAGAAGTTGGATCCCAGGCTAATTAAAGTGGTTTTACCCACTAAGAAGACAAGTCGGCCCTGCCCAGTGAAGAGACACCTTTTCAACACCTCCCAATTTGTATAAATAAAGGAAGCTAACACCTCATTATCACACTCACTTAGCTAACTCATCTAGTGCACAAGTTTTGAAGGAAGCTGCAGTTGCCAGTTGCTAGAAGAAGGAAGAGAGAGAGGCGCATTCCTTAGTAGAGGATATTCTATTATTGTTTATTAGATCATTGATCGAGTTTACTCATTATTGTTTATTCAAATTGGGAATCGAGTATTCCATGATTCTATATAAACCAATCCTTGTTTGTCATGAATATGAATGCATAATATTCAACCTCGTGCTACATCTCAAATTGAAAAATCATTGATAGGTTTTTATCGAGTGGTTTTTCTTAGTATATTTTCTATCTTTGGCGGTTTTATGGCACACGGTTTTGTGATTCACGGTAATGTAATTTCAGTCAAAGAACTACGGTTGAGTATATATATATATATATATATAAACAATGAAGATGAATAAGAATCCATTTTTAGTAATTAATTGTACAAGATAAAAACTCCAAAATCAATGAGGGATGTAATGAAAAGATAAACGGAAGGTAGATGAAAGGAGAAATTTGGGGAAAAGTTTGCAGATATGAGAGCTCGAAGAGAGCAACCTGCTTGAAGATCGATGGAAGAAGAGTCAAGAACCTTGTCGACGATGAGCGAAGGCTTCTTTGAGCCATGTCCATCTACATTAATTTTACTAAGTAACAATGCATGAAATTTTTGGACATGCATAGCTCACCCATTGTAATGAATTTCCCCAGCATAATAAATTATGCTATATCTAGTTTCCTTGGTTGGGTTTCCAAGGTTGAATATCCATTGTGATATGAATATTTTTGTGATTGTGTGTGATTGCATTAATTTTTTTTCCTTGGACAAAAAAAATGATTGTGTTGGATTTGATAGGATATGTGAATTGCATTTATGTTTATAGCGGAAGTTGAAGTAGGGAAATCATCCATATTTTCTTGGGCGAGTTGTTGAATATTTCCCCACTTCGATTCCACACACAACAGCTTGGATTAATTAAACATAAGGCAATTAAAATGCCCCTCAATTTTGGATGATTTGTTATATTACTCACAACATTTTCCCAATCATGTACACGTTGGAATGGATGCCCACACTCCTAATTCAAATCATGTGACTCAATTTTGTTTCCCAATGTCTAGCCTCAACATGCAGCTGCCTTGTTTTTGGTTTAGTACCTTCGGTGGTGATATATATTCTCTCACTTCAACCTACGATATCTAAATTCGTGGGTATAACACCATAACCCCTTTCTCATTCATTTGAATGTTGTCAGAGAAGCAATTGCACTTGCACAATTGCAATAATAAATAGTGGGAATCAATATATTATTTATATAGTGGCACACTACATGGGTTAACCATAAAATGGACAAGTTGTCTTGCCTCTGGAAGCCATTGAAAAGTTTTCTACTTTGTTAATTAAAGAGAAACTCACCTATGAACCGTTGCCCTAGGTTTTCATTTATTTATGGGTGTGTGTTGGTTACCTCGTGAACAAAGGAATTGGAGTTAGTTTTGAGGAATAGAGGTCATCCTAAGATCAGAGACCAAGATTTATTTTCTGGCAAAGTATTCGTATTGACAAAACGGACAAGCTATAGGCCTACCATTTACAGATGAAATCCCCAATTCCTCCTTGTATTTCCAAAATTCTTTCATTTCCATGCAAAGAGTCTTGGACCTCCTTCAAGTATTTGGGAATTCCAATCTCCCTCGGTAATCCCACAACTCAATCTAGGAAAAGTATAATCAGCAAGATAAAGTCCAAATTCCAATAGTGGGGATCCCAGTAACATCCAATCTCCCTCGGTAATCCCACAACTCAATCTAGGAAAAGCATAATTAGCAAGATAAAGTCCAAATTCCAATAGTGGGGATCCTAGTAACATCCTTGTTTTTAATCCCCAAATTAGTAATGTATATTGTAAATACGATTTATGGTTGTGGGCCAAGCAATGTAATATGTAAACAATGTATATTGAACATAATAAAATAAAGTGTAGCATTGGTTACAGATAGACATAGACAAAGTTATGGGAGCTAAGTTTCCACAAGGGAGGGGATCCAAGAGGGGGAATTATACATGCCTATTAAACCCAAGACACCTTTCTCAATTGTTTTTGTATGAACCTTCTATTTTGTTGATTAAGGTTGGTTGTCATTGATGTCAACCCTTGAAGAAAGCCCCGCAGCACAAAGGTTTGGGTAATGGACCCAAGATTGTTTGATGTAAAGATGACTCATTTTTCTCTTTTCATGGTTGATAAGAAGTAAATATGGATGAACTCCAAAGTGGTCCCCTTATGGTGAAAGCCCTCATGGGAAGATGCTTTGCAGAGTAAGAGAACCCATGCTTAATTGTGGAATAATGAGATGAAGGACAATGAATTTGTCAGGTAAACTATCCTAAATGGATAGTGCTTGTCATTCCATTTCTAGTGGTATGTGGAATGTCACATCACTCCTCACGGTTAGAGAGTTATGGCCATGAGAAGTTGGAGACCCCGGGTTTGGGTAATGGACCCAAGTTTGTTTGATGAATAACGGTATGAGTTATGATATATTTTCAGATAATACTATTCTATATGGATAGTACATGTCATTCCATTTCTGGTGGTATGTGGAACATCACATAACTCCTCCCGGTTTGAGAGTTATGGCCTTACGAAGTTGGAGGACCCTCATATGTCATCTAGAAGCCCCAAAAGGTCAAAGTAGTCAAAGTGGTTTGAGAAATTTTAAAAGGTAAATAATAAAGTGAAGTAATGAGTGTATTATAATTCAAAGTGAATACAAAATAAATTATTTCAATAATAAATTCAATGGAGAAATTAGAAGTGGGTTAACCTTAAAATAAGGAAAGTGGGACCAAGTGACCTAGAAGATGTTTTTAAGGAAGCTACTTGGAGAGTATAAATAAGAGGCGAGGCTCTCTAATTTTAATCACACTTGATAATATTGAATATCTATAGGTGTCTGAGGTAACCAAGGATATCTAATCTGAAATTCTGAGGGAAGGTGAAGAAAAGAAGGCCGAAATGCAAGGAAGGATAAAAATTTTTGATGGTGTTTTCTAAGGTATGTTATTTACAGGTCATCTCACCATTTTTGCTATAACTTTTTTTCTATAATGATTCAGACCTTGAAATTTTTCTGCATTAAGAAAACATATCTAAGTATCTATGGTAAAAAATTCAGCTTGTGGTTCATTGTATTTTTGGAGTTACACTCCATGGAAAATAGGGTTTGTGGATAGTCCTGAAACTAGTCAAAAACATGTGTTTCGAGTAAAAACATCATAACTTCTTCATAACATATCCAAATTAAGTGAAACCAAATGTTTTGATTAGGGTGCATTCTGTAGTATGTTGTGAAAATTTTCAGATCAATTCAACAAATATTCCATGTAGGGAACACTCTACAAGGTCGCTCTCTAGAATAAGCCAAAATTCAGCAACGTATGCCATTTTTGCTATAACTCCTTTTCTGAGAGGTTCCAAGTAGTGAAACCTGGAGGAATTTCATAAAACACACTAAAGAACATTGTGTGTATGTTTCATAT